>SNQJ01S0031134.1:4271-24244 GCA_010110895.2 Picea sitchensis
GAGCCTTTGTATATTATATTAAGAGCCTACCTAAATACCAAAGTATGGATTTACTTATACTTATCTCTTTGGCTAGATTTATGAAGTACTTATATTCTTGACCCTAGCTAGTGACCAAAATAAATGATACAAGTTCGCAACTACAAAAGTTAGTAGGTCCTTGATACATTGATTTCCATACAAATTCAATATGTTGAAGAGTGTATAATAAGGTCTTAACACATATAGATGAAGTAAGGTCTTAACCTTAGGTGAAGTATGGTATTGAATCATGGCTCCTCTCTAACCATTTCATGAAACACACTAAAAGGAAAAGCCAGCCAACCAACTATGAGGGGAGATCATTCATTCATCATAGAATAAATAAAAAAACGTTAGTGGTTTCTTTTCTTTGGAGTAGAGTCAACCATGCGAGTTTCTAATTCTCTATCAAGTGCCCCCATCCCACCCCATCTCATATAGGTAGGATTGTGTTATTACCAGGTTGAGATTGATTAACCTCATACATGTTGGGAAGGTCAACAAGGTACTATCATAAGGTGTAATGCATTGCTAGAGATAAAGCATAAGATGTTGCTAGAGATAAAGCATAAGATGTTGCTAGAGATTAAGTGTAACATATGTATATTGAAAGCTAGGAGTAACTAATGTATTAGATAGGCTAGGAATAACATATTGTTAGAGATAAAGTGTAACATAGGTATATTAAGAGTTAGGTTAGGAGTAACTAACATATTAGAGCGACTAAGTGTAATGTATTGTTAGAGAGAAAGTGTTATGTGTTGGTGGAAATAAAGTGTACCATATTTAAAGCCAATAAGTAAGGTAAAGCCTAATTTATTGAAAGCCAAGTAAGTAAGTAGGAAATGAACTCATGTTGGTTGATTGACCGAAAGCAAGACAAACTAATGGTTTCCAACCCCACTCCCTCCCTCTATCCATCCAAATTAGTATCAACCCTTTCCAAAACCTTACTTGGTCTCAGTTGAATATGACAACATGAAAGATTTCACTAGCATGAGAATATAGAGAGTAAGTGAGTGAATTTTTTGATACATGTGGAGTGATACCCATAGTGGTAGCCCAAGGAATAAGGCATCGATAGTCAAGGGGGCATTCAATTCCCAATGCTTATTGATTGATTGATAACCATTGAGTCTATAATTCTTCTCTTCCACGATCAAACACGATGGATGACTTAATTTTGGGGGATTGACTAATCAAGTCCACACACATGATATTAATAAATTCCATGTCTAATGATTTGATTTGATCATCTCCGTGATCACTGTATTGTGTGTGTGTGTATTTCTTGATGATGATGCTACACATATGCGATAACGATAATAAATATTGAATATTCAACCCCCAATTCAACCAATATGGGATTGTTTAAACTAGCATGCCACAAATCTGACTAACACATCTGTTATTGGGCACTAGAACTAGATAGAGTCACCCTAACTAAATGTAAGTCCTCTTGGCTAGTATGGGTAGCTCTAGTTGCTGACGTGCTAGCCCAAGATCTCCTTTTTCAAGTTCGACATAAACCTAATTAGAGAAGACATAAGTATTGGGTGATGCTAGAGTTGGTAGGTATAACCAAGGTCCATTAGTCCATCTCGTTTGGATGCTTTTTTCTTGTTTTGTTTGTTCACTTAGCCATTTCCTCTCACCACCATAGGCAAGAGAGATTGAACACCCCATGGAGAGGAGAATTGAATGATGTCTTCAAGGGCCTACCTTTCTATGCTTATCGATCAGTGAAGGCGGATATCTATGCTATGACGACCATATCATGGTTGAAGGTTTATATCTATATTGATAGATATCAATTTCAGACTAAGCAAGACATATTGATTCACTCTTATGAAAGGACCCTCAGAATGGGAAGTGATCGCTTGCGTAGTGACCTTAAGGCCTTCATTGATCGATAATGTAGTGATGTGTAGTTCAATCTATATTTAGTTTTGTAAGCCAAGAGTGCGGCTATGATAGCCATGGTTGATAGTAAATTCATCAACATAACCTAATGCACCTTACCTAAGGGGATTTGAACTAGACACCCGTTGGCATGGAACTAGCCAAATGCGCAACAACATTGAGAACAACTGATTGAGCTAACCACTAGAGCTTAGTAAATTGTTAATTATATATTACTAGTTATAATTCTTATTTTATTATCTTCTTCTAGATTGATGATGAGGATGGTTTTGAGTAGTCAGAGTGTACTAACATTTTTAAAATTGTTATATCCATTATATTATTTAGCTATAAATGTTAGAATTCTTTACTTTAATTGAATTCATGTTTTTTTTTATTATGTTGAACTTATAGAGTGAGGACGAGGCAGGTTTGGAGGATGAGAAGGGAGGGATTATAAGATGAGGATGGTATTGACAATATATTAATCAACTTCTGATTGAGATTCATTTTTCATATGTGTATAAATTTATGCAGGTGTTGTATTACTAGACTAGTTGTTACAGACAAAAAAAATACATGGTTATTTTTTATTTGAATTGAAAATTTGTAATCGTGTCTATGTATACATGTTTTTTTCCTTATCATGGTGTGACATTGATTGAATGTTAGTGCATAAATTATATGCACAATGATTAAAAATATCTTAGTTTATTGTTAATGATGATCGATATATTAGACACATATTGATAAAAAATAGATGAGGAAATGAAAAATATTTAATGATAATAAATTTCATCAATAATAAAATGATAATAATTAATTTAAACTCATTAATGACTATTAACAAAAAATAATATTTAGTAATTCTTCAAAATAATAATTAATAAACACAAATACTTATTCTTAATTAATTAATGATAATAAGTAATAATTAATAATCATAATTAATTTATTCATAATAATTAATAATTAATATTAATTGTTATAATAATAATTATAATTTGTCAATTGGGTGTAGTTCGAGTGGTTAGGAGGGAAGTTGTTATCCTCCCTTTCTAGGTTTAAAATCCCACTTTGTGAGATGATTGCTCTCTTTGTGAGCCATTTGTTCACTGTTGATCCAACTTTGAGCCCTGAAGAATCCACTTTACCTTAGGTACCTTCCTTGGAATGAGGGGAAGTACCTAATGAATTTCCTTAACAAATGCATTTCATGAAAATAATAATAATTAATAAATGGATACACATCGCAAATATGACTCTAACATGACACTAAAAAAGCATTGGAGTGACACTATAAGCGACACACAACACTAATGAGATGCTATAAGAATATAAAAAATGGCAGTGAGACATTAATTCAATGCTAACAAGACACGTTTTCATGTTGCGTCAACAACATTGACTCGAAATATGATGCATCTCGACCTTAAGATGCCCCTAGTTGCATAGTATGGGACATCATATACACTTGGAAATAAAAGTAAAAAATGAACTAGCAAGCGATGCTAATTTCGATGCTAAGGCCCTGTATCATAGTAGAGTTATGAAATTTTCATCTAAATCATTTTGTTGCAAATTAGTCTTGATTTCTCGACCACTTATTATGTTGTGGGTTTCGTTTCAAATTTGCAGGTCATTTGTTGGGATGGATCTTGTTTGGAACTATCACTTTGTTCAGGTATAAACTTTGGAACTATCATATAGGTTTAGGTTTTTCCTCTACACCATTGCACTGAAGCATGTCTTGTCACTCTTATTTACCTTAGGGTCCATCCCATCTGATGACATTTCCTTGGCCATTGTCACATGTCTATTTTTTCAGTCGTTTGGTGTCATAGCCTACCTATGATAGGTCACCCTAATTTATCACCTTGTTTCCTTTTGACACCCATCTTGAGCTCTTTTTCCTTAGGGAGACCCACTTTTTGAAATTGACCATGGAACCTCATTCACTATCTCTATGAGTTTCACACCGAAACTCATTGGAATTCTTGCCCATGTTGTGTTTGTTACTTTGCTTTGCATTATGTTGTTTGCACAATTTTTCTCATTGTTTCTTCCTCCATTATTATCTTGTCTCCATTTTCTCCCTCTTCTTGCCACTACCATACTTCAAGGCAAATTGACAAACCATCTTCTTCCTATAGGAGGCACATGAGGGTGTTCCTAGTGTTACTAACCATTCACTACAAATCTCGTATTTTCCATAAAGTTCTCATGCATACTAGGAGACTAATTTATTACATATATGCAAACACCTCCTCCATGTACCAAGCATCATTCCTTCATTCCTTCATTCTTTTTATTTAAGAATAAAAAATCTAAAAAAAGAGAGAAAAAAAACCAAAAAATGGGGAAAAGAAACGAGATTGTATTATTCTTGAGTGCATTAACACGACTTTGGGTAGCCATTGGTGTCATTCTTGAATGAATATGATTCATAGGTTCACCTACTCATGTCCTTCTACTCATTTCTCACGGTCCTTGTGTTTTGTTAATCCCAATTTGACTATTGAAATTGAGTCTATATTCACTCAATTTGCCTACCTTTACTCACTCTCCATCCCACTATTCGATTAAGTCAAAATTCCATGATCCTCTTTGAATTAGATACTGTCCATGTCAATCTTTTTCTTATTTCTCCATGTCAAGGAATGTCTTCCATCAATTTTCCCATGTCTAGTCAGTTCCCAGTGTCAAGTCTTAATCTCAACATCTTATCAATATATTTCCTACCTCATGATGGTTTAAGGGATTTTGTCATTGCCTTTTCTCTATTGGGTCTTCCCTCATCGACCATGACAAATTTTATTTGGTGGTTTCTCTGGAGGTTGAGTACCTTGGTGTCTATTTTCCTCATTGGAGGTCTACCTTACATTTAATAGTACTTTCCATCATCGACTCTCGAACGGATGGTTCCTTCCAATGTTCAACTTCAACTCATTTATTCACACTATTAGGATTGTACTTGTACCTTGGTTCAAATGGTCATAATTGGTGGGATACCTCATTTGTCTCATTGGTCTTTGACTAGATGGTTTCTCCCATGGTCAACTTTTACTCATTAACTCATCATAGGGAGATTCATACTTGAGGTTGGTTGGTTCTAGATTCAAGAATGTAGTTTTTAGACATGTATAGCTCCCATTTATAAAATCCACAATCTTGTAGATCTGAGAGCCCCTCCCCCACTAGCTATGGGCCCTCTTCATTTCAAATGGTATACCCCTTTTGGGCATCTCCACTTCAGTTACTCAACATATGTATTGATCCATTGATGTATTATGACTTGGACCATTATCATGCTCTACCATCGTCCTCTTATATTTGGATCTAAACCTTTATCATGGTGCCATAATGATTTTTTGTACTTAGACTTGATCATTATATGAGCATGGGAATGCTCGTCTTGTGCTTAGAAGAAACATTTTAAAACTTAAACTCTGTTGTAATTACAACTTATTTTGATCTTCTTTCYAGTGGTGATCTCCTCATGAAGATTCTCTTAAGTCCATCTTATGAAAAAAAACATGATATATTTCGGCCATGACTTGCTCTCCTAAACACATCAGAGATCAAAGAGCATTTGTTAACACCTAATTATGTCACCCCTCAATGTACTMTGTTCTCTTATGAAAACCTTAGTCTTTGGTCTAAATATTGCACCAATCAAGTCCCCTTAAACACTTTCTCTATGTTAGAATCACATGGATTTCCATAGTTATTTTGCACCATAGTTCTACCATGCCATTTGTTGGCATGCAAAGCTCATTTATTAACACTACAAATTTTCTCTTCAATAGGCGTCTAACTATGTGCTTGAAAGCATAGAGAGTTTCATGGTTTTTTAAGTATCAATAATGCTTGGAAATGGATGACCCATTCTACCATTAACCTATTCATTTCGCCTGCCAGGTCCTTCTTGAAGCATTATTTGACTGAATTGAGCATGTGGTTGACTATTTTGAGGCCTCGATTTGGATATAACTTCGCATCTCACCCTCCACAATCTAAATCTCATAAACTGTTCATTTTAGAGTTACATTGCCAAAATTTCATCCCTCATTAAGTGACCGCATTTCATTTATCCTCCATAGTACCATGGACCGTTTGTGAGCATTGAGGAGTGAATATTTTGTTTTTAGATCCATCTCTCATTAAAAAGATTATATTGTATTGAAGATAGCTCAGACTAAAGAAGGACCCAAAAGAAGAGGAGATTTTAGGTTGCCTCATGACCAATGACATATCAACAATGTAATCTTCCATTACTCACTTAATACATATTTATGTGTTCTATGTTCTCCTCCTTCCAAAAAAACATGTTAATTTTTGTTTATCGATCTTACCCATATTTTTCAATGTCACTTTCATTTAATCTGGTTTCATTTTAATTTAGCTTTTCATTGTTACAAGATAGATCTACATGGGTTGTTTGTTTGACATGGGTGTAGAATCCAGGAGAACATAATGGGCATGACAACCTTTTTCTAGCTTAATGATCAACCTATCAAAGCTTTTCATTAGAAAAGCATCCCACAAGTATTTTTCCCATTCCTTTTGTAACTAAAATTCGTCATTTTAACTTGTTAGCACTGCTTAACTTTTTTAAGAAAGGGTAGAATAATTTTCTCATTCATGGACGCGCTTCAATGATCTAGTGCAGTACTATGGAAGAATCCAATCCCTTTGTGTTAGATTATTCCCATCCACATGGTTGATAGTCTTTCTAGTAGGGACATTTTCTCAATTTTTTTAATAGGATTGGTCAACCCTTATAACAAGAGCAATTTGGGGTTAGCTTTTGAGAAGTTTTAGCTAATCTTTATAGGTGATGGGAAGTGAAAATGTATTTGTTGAAGGGTTGTTCATCCCTTCTATTGGTAGCAATTTGTGAATTCTTTTTAGAAGTGGTTGTCCAAGCCTTCTCTAAAGATCAATCTAGCATTTTCTTCTAATGAGGTGATAATAAATATGAAGCAAGGTGAAAATGTATATGTAGAAGGAGAGACTAACCTTTTCAAAAGTAGTAAAGTGAGAATATATATGTAGGAAGGTTGTAAGTCCCTTCTAGTGGTGGAAATTTATGAATGCTTATCGTAAATTATTGGTTGACCCTTCTAGTAATAATGAAGTTAGAATATAATATATTATATTCTAACTTCATTATTACTAGAAGGGTCAACCAGAAAGAATCAACAAATACGATGCTTCCATAAATTCCACTAGACCTATAGTCTTGTCCCTTCAATTGGTAGAAATTTGTGAATCCTTTTCACAAAAGATCGGTTGGCCCTTCTAGTAAGATTGATCTCGTATTATTTATTATAAGGGTGTGTTTTTTTTCTTCAAGTAGAGAAGTTCAACCCTACACAATTGCTTTTGGTTTGGATCCTCTGAGTAATCATATATTATGAAGTGTCAATTAACCCTTTTAGTAGTAATGAAGTGAGAATACATATGTAAAAAAATCAACCATCCCTTTTAATAGATACTAATTTGTGAATTCTTTTTCGAAATTTTTGTTAACTCTTTTACTAGAATAATTTGAGAAGTGTCAACCAACCATTCTTTTCTTTGTACATATGATATGACAAATCAAACTAACTACTAGGCTAAAAACTAAATGGTTGAAGAGTTTTACTTTTAAAAGCTATTACTAAAGTGAGAATATATATGTAGAAAGGTGGGCCATCCTTTTTCATAGTAACAATTTCTCAATGTCACTTAAAAGGATCAATCAACTTATAGTAGGAGCGAGTTAGGGTTATATTTTGAGACATTTCAGCCAACCTTGATAGTAGTTGTTATAAAGTGCAAAATGTGTATGGGATTTAACTGGTAAAGTTTACGAAAGTATACATATTACCCTACCCTTCTGGATTTGAAACTGTGACCTCTTAAAAAGAAACAAATGTTCTTAACTTAAAAACCTTATATTTAATTAACCATTTTATATAGAAAATAATATTATAATATCACAACTTTAAAGGATTGTTTTTATTTTTGAAGCGAGCCATTTTCTCCCCATATTATGTAAGTAAAATCAATATCAAAATAAAAAGTTGTTTTTTATTTTTAAAGAAGAAAATGAACCATTTCTCCCATATTATAAAATTAAAAGTAAGTAAAATCAATATCAAAATACGACCATTGCACTGTGCCCCAGTGTTGGTCTTTCTTACCTGATCATTTCTGATTTAAAATGCTGTGTTTCATCTTATCGTTAAAATAACACAGCATACTCTCTCACAGGTGCAGAGAGAGAGAGAGAGAGCGAGGATGAGAACAAGTCGATTTTTTCCAGCAGCATCTGCAATTCTTAACAGTATGGTCCTAAACACACCCACCAGCTTTCACAGCAAAAGATCCTATGGACTGATCCCCATGGTCATAGAACAAACCTCAAGAGGCGAAAGGGCATACGACATATTCTCCAGGCTTCTTAAAGAGAGAATAATCTGCATCAATGGCGTCATAGAAGACGACACTGCAGCGGTGGTAGTAGCCCAACTACTATTCCTGGAGTCTGAAAATCCGGCCAAGCCCATCAATCTATACATAAATTCCCCTGGCGGAGTCGTGACCGCAGGGTTGGCAATATATGATACAATGCAGTACATAAGGAGCCCTGTGAGCACGTTCTGTATGGGGCAGGCGGCCTCAATGGGGTCTCTTCTGTTGGCAGCAGGGGCAAAGGGGGAGAGGAGATCGTTGCCCAATGCGAGGATCATGATCCACCAGCCCTCCGGTGGGGCGAGTGGGCAGGCGAGTGACATAGCCATTCAGGCCAAGGAGATCCTCCTGACCAGAGATAGGCTTAACAGTCTCTATGCCAAGCACACTGGGCAGAGCATTGATAAGATTGAGAAATGCATGGAGAGGGACATGTTCATGTCGCCTGAGGAGGCCAAGGAGTTTGGGCTTGTGGATACAGTCATTGAACAGAGGCCCATGTCTCTTGTTACTGATGCTGTGGGGGATGCCTCTGCCGACAACGAAACTAAGACTTGAAGACAGCAAGTAGCTTCTCTTTACTCCCCTTGAATTGGGTATTGCTTCATGGGGTTTTGGTAAGGTTTATTAGATTTTTTGTTCTGTGCTATTTTTTTCAGGGTTTGGAAGCAGATTCTTTTTTGGGTGTCAAGTTATCATGTTTTATTCATCTTGGACCTCATTGTGATAGGCTGAAACTTCATCTTCTTTTTCATTCATAGGCCATTGTTTTATTCGAAACCTAGATTCTGTTTCGAGATTCATACTGCATTGTAAAACATGGGTAGGCTCTTCTTTGAAATAAAGAAAATTATATTCTAGATCATGGTTTGGATCTGTGGCATATGAGACTTGCCGTGTCTATGATTCTGGAGCTGTGTCATATTGGTCATTTCTCCCTGTCGAAAACATAGAACGACGTCGTCATTTCTTGATCACCTTCGCCTTTTCATCAACTTGCTTCTATCCATTCTGTCCCATTTTCTGGGATGGTCTACGTTATACATATTGCTTGCACATTTCTGCCAGGTTTAGGAATGCGGATCTTGTTTTTGCTCATTTAATGTGGTGCCAAGTTTTTACACAATTGATTGCCCGCTTTGTTGACCTTTCAGTTAGGAACTTAGGACCAAGCCAATTCAGCAAAACCCTTCAGGACCTTACCTTACTGAGCAGGGATCAAGGGTTTTCTTTTTCGTTCATATTTTCATTTTCTTTCGGGGGTAATTTCACTTTATAAAATGGCTGTCTTTTTTCCAAATACCAAACAGTACATCATTTCACTGTACAGAACTCCAAAGCTTGGTTTTTGTGTTTTTTCAAGCACGGTCTCCAAGATAACTTGCCAAGCAGTGGACAAATATATTCTTCTATCAGATATGGGCCTAATAGAGGCACCATGAGGATTGATTTAATTACCACCAAAGTAGCAGATTTTGGCCGAATCGTGTCCTGCGTATGTGTACATAAATTCAGCGAAGAATTAGATTCGGCCATATTCTCCCTGAATTTGGATTCTAGAAACCCTAGCATGCTAAAAAAAAGTGTAGGTTTTCGCTGGAGAGTTCATTAAATTATGCCATAATATTCCTTACCTTATAGTTAAGTAACTATATACATTACAGTGAATCAGGGAAATATCATTTTAGAGAAGACACATATATACATTGGTGGAGGTTTTCTAAAATTTTGCATAATTTGCATGTTTTTTTTATTAATAAGATGTATACTTCCATGTTTTCTTAGAATTGGATTTTTCCAATACATTTTTTTTTTCCAATTACCGAATCCGAATTCGTAGATGGTAACTGTGGTTACCACCATGATCCAGACCTACTTGATAATCACTGAAACCTGATTCATCATCTTGTCAACTCTGCCTTGAATTTTTGAGTTACTTGATAGAAGCAGGAATAATAGTCTTACATCCTCCAGTAGACTTTTTCTGGTTAGAATACAGCCGAGTCCATTGGTCACTTTTCAAGCAACAATAAGCAGAAAGATTAAAAGTCACGTGAGTCGGAAAGCATTCTTTGCCAGGGAACTACAGTTAGCTAGACTATCACGGATGCCTTTTGTTTTATGGGTTGCCCTATGACTTTTTATGTTATTGCAGTCTTTTGGAAGAATTGATTGCTGCCAATTTTTGGTGTCAGCTTATTATACATGAATTTTGCACCCTTGTTCATGGAATGTGTTAAAAGTGTTTCTGCATGAGCATGTTAACTACTGCTTCTCTCTCTGGTTCTATAAAGCTTTTAGGTTTCTTGAATTTGAATTATGATAATGAATACCCTGCATTACAAGCACCGTTTTCCCATATCCAGTAATGTCACTGTCGTGGCTTCTCACTCTGGCAAGCTGTCTGATAGCCGAGGACTGTTTTTTTTCACTTGGATCTTCATTCCTGGGGTTATCTTCAATATCTCATGATCTTCTGATCGAGTGCAATTATGATGAAGGGAAAGAAATTAGTATTTGATTACAAAAACTGAAGGATTTGGTCATGTGCCATGGCTTTTCAAAATGCTTATAAATTTGGATAGTTATCCCTTGTGTGGATGTGAATTTCTGTGATTGGTCCTTTCAGTAACTTCTTCAGATGGGGATTAAATTGCATATTGTTCTTACAAGGTTTCCCATTTGAGTGTAACTATCAAGTTTGCTGAGTATAACAATTGCAAAAAATATCCCAACAAGAGCAAAAGGTTTGTGTTTGTAAAACTTAATCAAACTAAATGCAAGAAAAACCGTGCCCTGTTGGAGATGTTGAAATACACGAAGAAAGTTAATGGTCATCCAAAATGTGTCCTGTTGGAAATGTTGGAATATGAATCCTGTAACGGTCAGAGAAAAGCACAATACACTGAGAAATTAGAATACATTCAAAACGTTTTGGCATATACAAGTCAACAGTTGGATTTCACTAAATAAATTGACATAAATTAAAAATTCAGTAGTCTTTTTGCATAATCTGGAGGCTGTTATCCATCAATTTCATGAGAAATATGACTGCAAGTGCGACTCAGGTGCTGGTGGGGGAGACTTTCAAAGTTCTAGGATTTAGGGATTTGGCTAAAATAGGGCTTTAAAACATATACAGCATGCAAATCAAACAAATTTATAATTTATAATGATAAAATGAAAATTCGTAAACATCGAGCAAGAGATAGAACACAATATAATAACTTTCTACAAGTGTCTTTTACAATAATTTGAGAGTCCATAGCTAATCTTAAATGCTAGTTCCTAATTTTTAATAGCAGTTTCCATATTTTTTAGTAGATGGAAAAGAAATATTAAATTGATTTTGTTACAAAATTACAAAAAAAGGCTGCTCGAGGCAAGCCCTTGAAAGTGTTTTGACCTGGATATTTGGGTAGACTATAAACTTCAAGCTAGTCCTCAATGCAAAAACTCAAATCGTCGCCATCGGATTTTTGAAACATGGCCTACATATAGTCATTATCATAGTAAGAGGGAGACAAATACTCGTCCAGGAGCCTAAAGAGAAATTGGACTTGAATGTAACATAGCTTCTGACAAATGCAATAGCAGCCACCTTGTAGTCAGAGTTGGCTAGCCTATCTTTCCTTCTTTGATCCTCCAACTGGCAGAACATAAAAACCGGAACGATCCCATATCGTTGCTAATACATGCCGAGATTGGAACCCGCTTGAAGCCCAATAAACATAGAAAATATGCAAGAGAACTGACAAAAAGTTTTGACCTGAAAGCCTTCACGATATTTGTCATCCGAAATTGGAAGGGGGACGCTAGAAGGAGTGGCCTGTTGGTGGCTTATGGCCTTCTCTGTAGGCACTGTCTTCAGGACACAACTCATCCATCTCTTTAGCTCTGTTATCTTTGCAGCTTTCTCCAATACTGTGGTCTTCAAAGAGCTATGACCTTCTTCGAGTTCCTAGATGCATTACTCATCATCAGATTATTTTTTGACATTAAAGCTTCCTTTGACTGTTAATATAAACATTTTGTATATCACTTTTATGAAAAAACGTGGTCTGCACATGCAGCCCCACAAGCACTACAAATTGTCTCCAAAACTCAAAAAGTGAGCTGGCTTAAGCCAAAACACCTGAGAGCATAAAGCCACAAAACAAAAGCATCAGATTAATAAAGCCCATGGTGCCACAAGGTGTATGACTTTATGCATAAAGTCCATGGTGCCACAAAGCATGCAACTACATGCATCAAAACAATAAACAATAATGCTTGTAGCAGGAGGGGCTCATCATTATCATTTGGGGCAGGGCCCCATCTAGTCAACGTGGGGTTCATTGGCCTTCAATGTCATAGTTAATTTAACATTCTATATGAAAGCGCAAAACCCTTCATGGACTCCTTCCATGGCCCTCCAGTGGAGTATCCCATGCACATTGTCGATGGGAGAGCACATGATGGACATGAATCTTTCCCAATATCCTCACATGACATCTAATAATTTCACCTCCATCTAACATTAGTAGGGGTATCGTTGCCATGTGTATGCCTAGTGTCAATGGTGGGCCTGACTTCCACCTTGCTTGAGGGGCTTTCTTCCACCATTATCCTCTCGTATGCTTGTCTCCTTTCTTCAACAAGTCTCAGGTGGGCCTCTATCCACATTCCATATTTTTCCACCACCATCTTCCTTTCCCTTTTGTCCTACTCCCATATACCCAAGGAGGTATTTGAGGGTGCCTCCTACCTCAAATTACATCTCCTTTCTCCTCTATTGGCCATGGGAAAGCCTTTGGGGAAGAGATCAAGTGAAACAGGGTCAAAGCTTAACTTTAAAAAGTGTCGAAGCCTTAAATCCATAGAGAAACAAGTACAAAAGTGTAGACTAATAAGATAGTCACTTAGGGTTGAGAAATGTACCAACAACTCAAAGGGGAAAGGAAGCTCAACCCTTAATGATCGAGGACAAAAAACCAACTCCCATGAAGAGCTAGAAGCCCCACTTGAATTGAGAAAATGGGTAGGTGGGAGACTTGGATTTTAAAACCAATGACCCTGAAAGTAAAACGATTTGTGAGCCTCTTACTTGTTGAGAGGCCAAGATCTACAAGAAAGCCAATATAGCCCAATCAAATGAAATCATACAATGCCTTGAACTAGACAATGAGCAAGGAGAAACAAACACCAAACAATAAATGCAATAACATACCACAACCAAAGCCTTAACTCAAAGCTCAAGATATTCTCGAGGCATTCCTACCATAATTTTTTTGAAATGTCACCCTCAATGATATCGAAACTATCCATTTGCTAAACAAGGGGGAAGAATCATATAATGATTCTCTACCCAGACTGGAGACTTGTATTGATCATAATAATAAGGAGTAATGTCCATGTTTTGTGCAATCTCACTGTTTGGTGGAGGGATTATAGTGCATATTGGCCTGCTTGTATTAGACAATCACTTTCACCACCTTGAGAGTGTTAATGCATGCACACCCCCTCACCTGGGATTAGTGTAGACCTTTTTTTTAATTTGTCAATTTATCTTCCTATTTGAGTGTTTATTGTGGAATGCATCATACTCCAAACATAAGATACTAACACCATGATTTGATTCATTTTAGATTCTTCTCCTTCATGGTACTCTATCAAGGAATAGCCCGAGGAGGATCTTAGCCCAGTGAAGATCTTGTAACGATCCGAGGATCGTAAAATAATTGGGTTTGGATTTGGCACCTTAATGAAAAGAAGGAACATAGTTTTATACATTGAGAAGTAAAATTGCTAATCTCAAGAGGCTATAGCAGATCTTATCTATATGTGAATCTTATCTATATATGTTTAATTCTTTAGAAATGATATCCAATTATTAAACAACAAAGGCAACATTATTCTATTCCTCCCACTCTTTGCATATTGCTTTAAGCGAAAACTAGTTTTTATTCTCCACAAACCAAAGGTGTTTCTTTAAATAGGTGAATAAATTGTAGGTGCCTCATTTCCTCTTAGAAGCTAATATATTTGATTTGATGTATTTAAGTTGCTTTCCTAAGTACAAATTCACACTAAATTGCACATTTTCAATGCCTTCTCTTTTTTTCCTATACTAGGCAAATGTCTTATCTTTTTGATCCCTAGGTTGGGCATATTATTTTTTCTTCTATTACCTACTTCACTATTATTTTTTCTTCTATTACCTACTTCACTATTGTTTTCATTAATGCAATTCATGATCCTTAAAACAAACATTTTTTTGTCTACAAGAAACGTGAGCTAAATGTTTGTTCATAATTGACAACAATTTCAAACGCATTTGAAGCACAATTGAATTGACCAAGAAATATGCACAATAATATTTTTTGACAACAAAAACTTGTGATAATAACAAGTGTTTTCAATATTGTTGAAATTGTTTCGCGTAATGAAAACAAAGGGAAGAAAACAAAAAAAGAACATTTAATTTGAAATAACAAAGGCAAAATTGCATTTAAAAAATAAAGAGAGTATTTATACCCTATCGAGTTTTCTAAAAGCTCACATTCACTAACCATGGGGGAAATCTTTTTGGTTTTTTCAAATATGGGTGGTGTTGGAATAGTTTTTGGTAGGGGTGGAATTGGAGTAGTTTTTGGTAGTTGGGCGCATTTTTGTCGTTAGGAATTTATTTGGAAAGTTGGGAAACACATTTAAGCATTTGGGGGTAGATTTTTACCATCAGGGAACAATTTGTTAGAAAAATGAGAGATCGTTTCCTTCCATAAAACTTTGTTTAATTGTGTTCATCAACATAATACTGCACATAAACATCAAGGGCTTGTCTTAATATAGACACACTACCTTTTCACACTTACAAAAGTTGAGAGAATATCTCAACCACACACTCAACTTAGGAGCTAAACTATTTGGAAATAATCTCTCATATCCAACTAGATTGAATAGTCTCCATAAAAATAGAAAAGGTTATTCACATGGAAAAACAAACATAACAAGAGACTCAATATTAACCAAACCATCAAAACTCACCATTTGTTTCATACTTACCTAGACTAATAGGTCAAACTCACACGTGGACCAATTCTAATAGGGGATCGCAATGACACTCAATGATCACATTGACACTCATTCACACATAAAAGTGATGCGAATGGTGGGAGAAGCTACACGATAGTCAAACAATCCCCTTCATATTGTACTTGTTTTTATCTATGGCTAGTTGGGGCTTCATCTTTAGGTGGTCCAATGCATCAAATGCTCCCCTAGAATTTGAAGACGATTCTACTCAACGAGTCTTCATTTGGTCTAACTTGGGTATCATTAATTCATATTCGTTTGGTCCTTAATGACAAAGATACCCCCGAAACATAACACACTTCTCATACCTCATTCATGTAGACACCACCAATTTGATGGTTCACTCAAAATCCTTGAAGAACTCCCTTGAATACACAACATCTAGGTGCCCAACTTGGTTTCACATGAAAGAATAATTCAACCTTTGAGTTTCCAGGGCCAACACCTCCTAGAGTCCACGACCATCATGGTCCACTTTTAGAGTTTTGAATGAACATATAGGCCACTCCCACAAGTTTAACAACTCCTCGAGAGGTGATTAAGCTACCCCATTTGGTCTACATAATCATCCATTGATATCAAGAACTAGTGAAGGGGTATGCATGGCTTTGTAAGGTCTCACAATTATGTGCCCTTTTACACTACTGTACATAGTCACATGTAAATAACATTTATAGTACATTGACATATGGAGACTCTAGTTATAAGCTTTTGTAACATCAGCTAGGTACTATTATAACATCTCTCTAGGTAAAACAAAAGATCAATAACTTTAAGGACTAATAGAAGGATATACAATGATACATCATCCTAAGACTTGCTACAAAAATACAGGTGATCCAACTATATCATCTTTCTCAGAGGTTCAAGTCACCTTGTGGTCATTATTTTATTATATACAACAAACACTCAATGACAAAGCCCTTGCTTTTCCATCATCGAGCAAGCTCTATTGTTGCCACATGAATCAAACCATTAATTCAATATCCATAGTGACTTGCTACATCAAAATCACCATTATTGCAATATCTGTCCTTCAATGTTGCAAAAACTGTGCACCTTATCAACCCATCTCATGACTATCATTGAGACATGGCTTCTCTAGTAAGAACTATGCCCAACCATGCTCATTTGTGCATACTTTATCCCACCACAAGCTATCATTAGAAACAACCATCAACTAACACACTAGCTACTCACTTTAATTTCTCAACTCAACTAAACATGTCCTTGTAATTTGTATGTCCCTCATGCCCAAACTAGGTTGAATTTCCAGTTTAACTCATGTGCCCAAGCATAAGGATGCACTTCCCCATGTCTAAGTCAAATTGAATCCTCCTGTTTTGCTACGGTTTGTTGGTTCCATTGTACATGACTCCTCTTGATTCATGGTGTTGTCATTGTCCATTGTGCTTGGCTTCAATAAGAGTCTCTGAGCGCAATGTTGACTCAATGGATCTTCACTATGCAAGATCCACTCAAACACTACTCTCCCCTTCAACATGCAATAACTAGTAGTGGTCTTCACCACCACCTTCACATGAGCTCTAAGGCCTCTATGCCCTGCAAGTTGAAGACTTTCGAAATCCAAAAAATTTCATATAAAATTGATTGCTTTATTGTTATAACCTTCCTTCAATCTGCATTGTTGATCTTCAAATCGGAAGAATTCTCAATCATTGATATGTTATACCTTTCTTAGGCCTGCAGATGAATTTCCATCGTCGATTGCCAACTCGAAGAAATCTGAACCGTTGATTTTACAACACTACATTGGTGATTGATGATTGGATATTTTTTCGGTAAACCATATTTCCTCACTAATTCCCCTAAACTTCGATCATCGACTGTTTCTCTTGGCACACCAATTTTTTCCCACGAATCTTGTTGAACCCTGATCCTCGACAATCGACCGTCGACGAATTTCCTTGACAACCACTTGCTTACAAAATTCGTCGAACCTCGATCATTGGTCAACGATCATCTTTTGGCTGATGTGGAATGACACGTAGATGCTAACATGGCATGACATGTGGACGTTGACATGGCAACTTCGCTAACATGGTAGGACATGTGGATGTTGATGTAGCATGACATGCAGATGTTGACATGGCTAGACACATCATCATCCTCTTTCCTTTCATCGATGATCAACCATTTCTCTTGGATGAATTGAACACCTTGTTAATTTTGCCAACCCCTGATCATTGGCCATCGACGATCGACAGTTTCCTTTAGATGCATGAGATCTTTCGCCAATTTCTATCGATCCCCAATCATCAACCATCGATGATCGAAGATTTCCTTTGGCCGAACTAGACTCTTCGCCAAACTCACCGATTCAATCATCGACCATCGACAATTTTTGTTGGCAACTAAAACTCTTTCGCAAATCTAGCCGATTTGACCATCGACCATCGACGAATTCTTTTGGAGAAACACTTAGAAATTTTCAACTAAATCCTAGATGAATATGGGCTGTTGATCTTCCATTCAGAATGATATTGATCGTTGATTCGCCAAACTTTGCCCAACTCTACTGATGAATCTCAACCGTTGATTTGATTCATTTTCCCAATCGTCGAAAATGAATCTCCACTTTTGATTTTCGAGACTTGCCAAACTTTGAAAATTTTGTAAGTTTTAATTCAATCAAGGATGAATCTGGGCCGTTGATCTCAAAATCAAACACGATATGGGCCGTCGATTCATCAAACTCTCCCAGCTCCTTTGGCCTCCATTAGAATGTGAATTTTCGACCTTTTGAGTTGAAATTTACCTCTGCAACTCTGCAGATTGATGCCATTGTTCATCTCCTCGATGGTTTTGAGGCATTTAACCTCGAATTTGCTGACGAATTGAAGGATTTCTCTATGATTTTTCATCGTTTTCCCCCAAATTCGTCACAGATCGAAATTTGTAACACCGAATTTTACCAAATTTGTGTTGGTTCTTGGCCCATACAAGTCCAGTGTTTGAACCAAAAGATCTGATACCAATCTGTAGCATTCTTCAGCCCCGCTGAGGTCCATTATGTGTGGAATTACACAAATAAAATCTTCTGCTAACTAATTTCCTGTAGCTTACTAGCTACGAATTATACACAAATTTAACTACTGTCTGATACAATTAACTAAATGCATCTACAACATGCTAAAATCGACATGAATGCGGTTTAATAATTCAACAAAGAAACATATAAATCATACTCAAATACATAGTGAATGCATATCAATTAACTCATAATGCAACACAAAAACAAGATAAAACACTTATCTTTTAAAAATGGTTGTCCAACCAGTTACCTGGGACAAACGTTTCACCCAACCATAGACTTATTGTTCTAGGTCTCAACAAGTCACCTCCGAGCTGAGGCTAACAATCCGCAAAAGAGGGTGGTCTCTCACTTTCCACTCACAGCTCAGAAAAATCCCACAATCCACTGGTATTCTCCTACAACTATCCCAATTTTCGACCAACTCTCTTCCTCCCGACCCACCCAACCCAAGGAATGCGCTCCTTCACTGCTCTCATTCCATCGAACATCCCATTGATTTATCAGGGTCTCTCTAGTAGAGGTAACCAAGAATCTCTCTACTGGGAAACTCACGAGAGCTCACTGCTAGGAAAAACAACATAAATCACTTGTTGTTATAGTGCAACTCACACAGGAGTTCACTCTTCAGGCCTGACAACCCAACTATTCAGTCTACTGCTCCAAATACACTCCAGAATTCACCCTCCATGGTTTCTCTAGTTCCCAAGATTTTCTTTTCTGTTCTCTGCTTGCTCTTCATGTAAAACATTGAATGTCTAAAAATGTTGTAACTGCCCATACAAATTTTCTCTCTTTGGCTTACTTGTTTGATGATCCAAATTATTTTCGGCACGAAATGAGAGCGGAGATATAATAAAGAAATGCACAGAGATATCGCGTATATCCAGTAATATAACAGAAATATATCAGAGATATAACCATAAACACAGAGATACAATAATACACGATTTCTATTAATGAAAGAAATGTACAGAGACTGTAAAAATACAGAGTGAAAGACTCGCTAGAATGGTGGTAGCTTATCTTTGAGAAGAGATGTGATGGTTACTCGCATTCGCTAGAAGATGATTACAATGAGGCTCCAGAGGCCTTTTTACAATAAACAGGAATGCCAAAAGTCCTAGACATCCAAAAACCTAACCCTAGGAGATGAAGCGCCAAAAGTCATGTGGGTCCTGTTTGGGTAAGTTAGTACATCAACTTCCCGGGGTCGTAACTTTTGCATACGATCTCCGTTTTAGGCGTATGATAGCTCGTTGGAAATGTATCATTGAGGAGATTCATTTTGGGGGCTCAATCATGCCTTCGACTATCATTAAGAACCTCGATTTCAAAAAACCTTCATTTAGGCCCTCAAAATGGCCCCGAAAGTTAAAACCTGCTAAAAATAGTAAATTGCCAAAATTGTCAGAAAATTGTTTTGAGCCAGTCAGAGAAGGTGGGTGGCCACCGATAT
>SNQJ01S0031134.1:25691-58632 GCA_010110895.2 Picea sitchensis
AAGGAGTGCGAAGGTGATCTTTTCTTTGTTGAAAAAATTGTGAACAGAGAAATAACCTTCTAGCAGAGTTAACCATTTTTCTAGGGCTTCTGCATCTATCTGTCCTTCAAATACAGGGATATCAAAATTAACTTGTACCTTGAAAGGAGAGGTGCCTCCAAAGTGGCCGCTTGATGAAGATGTGCCTGATGCTATTGGCAGACGTTTAAGTATTTGGGCAAAATTCTCCATCATTTCGTCCCTCTGTCGCGTGAGAGCTTGCTCAAGCAACAGATTGATAGGATCGTCTGTTCCGTCGATTTTATTTTCTTCCGCCATTGAGGGTTTCTTGGGTGTGCGAGAGCGGTTGTCTTCAAGAGAGACAAGCTCGAGACCCAACTTGCTATACTCGAACCTCGTCGGGGACATGCACTGAAAAAAAAATCAAGAGCAACCTGCTTTGATACCACTGATCCAGATTATTTTCGGCACGAAATGAGAGCGGAGATATAATAAAGAAATGAACAGAGATATCGCGTATATCCAGTAATATAATAGAAATATATCAGAGATGCAACCATAAATGCAGAGATACAGTAATACATGATTTCTATTAATGAAAGAAATGTACAGAGACTGTAAAAATACAGAGTGAAAGACTCGCTAGAATGGTGTCAACTTATCTCTGAGAAGAGATATGAAGGCTACTCGCATTCACCAGAAGATGATTACAATGAGGCTCTAGAGGCCTTTTTACAATAAACAGGAATGCCAAAAGTCCTAGACATCCAAAAACCAAACCTTAGGAGATGAAGCGCCAAAAGTCATGTGGGCCCTGTTTGGGTAAGTTAGTACATCAACTTCCCGGGGTCGTAACTTTTGCATACGATCTCCGTTTTAGGCGTATGATAGCTCGTTGGAAATGTATCATTGAGGAGATTCATTTTGGGGGCTCAATCATGCTTCGACTATCATTGAGAACCTCGATCTCAAAAAAACATTCATTTAGGCCCTCAAAATGGCCCCGGAAGTTAAAACTTGCTAAAAATAATAAATTGCCAAAATTGTCAGAAAACTGTTTTGAGCCAGTCGGAGAAGGTGGGTGGCCACCGATATCCACATAGATCATTTGACTTACACTCTTGCCCACACTGATTGTACTCAACCCCCATGCTCCCAATAAATATGGGATATGACTTCTCACATGCACTCTCTTACATGCATTCAATGATTGGCTTTGGGGACACTTAATACAAAATTAGAAGGTTCATATACCAATAGTAAAATTTAGGAAGTGGGATGAATTAATAGACATGGGTAATTCCCCCTTGGACCCCTCTTACACACTCCTATACATTCCCCTCTCTTTTGGATTAATCATCTCCTATCTCTATCTATGTCTCCCAACAATTGACATCAAATTTTATTATAAAAATTTAGAAATACAATTCACATATAAATCGCTTGGCCACAACCATACATTATATCTACATTAATCATTAATTAAATTAGGGATTATAGTGGGGATGTTACACCATCAAAATATCCCCATGCCAATTTTTTGTTAATGGGAATAGTTCCAATCTCCCTAGGAGCCTTCTAATTTGAGGTGACCTTGTATAGGGGCAACATAGGAAGGGTTTGTTAAGATATCTTGAGAGAGAGGTATGCCTTATCTTCGAAGATACAAGCATTTCGAGCCCACCAAACACCCCATGCTACCAATATGGGGAGAATCTTGAATTCCTTTAGCTAAATATCAATAAAAAACTCATGAAAGCTATTTACCAGTGTACTTTTATCCCACAAATGAGCTAGCCCCAACTAGCCTTCAATCTCCCACCAGATTTGTCATGTAAACAAACGTTCCTGGAAAATATGAAGATTTGATTCAACTGATTGTTTGCAAAGGTAGAAAAGACTTGACCCTTGCTTTCCTCTTGTTTTCAATCTATCCTAAGTCATCCCATGTTCCTATAGGACAAGACAAAAGAAAAGAATAGTCTTCGGTGACCCCTTAATTTGCTAGAGCATTTTGAACCACCACACAGAGTTACTTTCTCCCTCAAAGATCATGGCCTAGTAGCCATATTTTGTCGAATATTGACCCCTCGAGTTTTTGAATTTCCAAACTAACTCATCCTCTACATCCATTAAATGTATATGAGCCCTCATTAGCTTTAACATGAAAATAGACCAAACCCGGTTTCAATTATTTTCCAGTCCCAAGGCCTCCTTTGAAAGCCAACACTAGTGCTAGATAGATGTGGTCCTATTATCGTTGATCTGGTTGAGTGTGCATATACTTAGATCTTGGAAGACTGCCACTAAATCCTCTGTTACAAAAATACGTTCCCCACATCCAACAATGGCATCCTTCCCTCACTGAACTTATGTGCTTGAATTGACCTTCCATCCCAAAAATTGACCAATAATAGGGAATTCTAAAGTCAAAGCTCGCCATTCATTTGATACATTAACAATAGACTTTTTCCTTGTGCGAATGCAATTCAAAATAAACCCATGAACTATGTACTTATCCACCATAATTAACTTGTAAAGGTTGTCCCGAGTTAGGAAAGTACAATGATTTGGTCGCTAGAGCTCGGCTAAAAACCGAAAGATATTTTAAGCCCCATCTGCCCAAACATTCTATGCTTTTCTAGTTTACCAAATGTGATTCCAAATACTCAGAGTTGCCCTTCCATAAATAATTGAAATAGATCTTCCAGATTCGATCCATAATCCCTTTAGGACTGCTCACCATTAAATTCTAGTAAATAGGAATATATTCAATCATTGACTTTATAAGAACTAGTATGCCTCCTCGAGAGATCCATCAATTGGACCAAAAGTTTATTCTCTGCTCAATTTTCGTAAGTAACCATTTCTATTCTACTATGCCATAATTATTTGGTTTAAGCACAAAGCCTAAGTACTTGAGACCATCCCTCAACTCCTAAAAAAGGAAATTAAACAAAGTTGTGAAAATGTCCTTGTTGTCTACCACTATCTTTGGAAAGTAAATAGAAGATTTGTGAACATTGACTAGCATTCCTATAACATCACAAAAGAGCTCCATGATGTCCTTTAGAATTCCTCCATCTATTGCTGCACAAAAACAAAAAATTAGAACTTCATTCATGAAAAGAAAGTGAGAGAGATGTTCTTGGCTCCCCATTCTTAGTCATTGAAAATAGTTCACTCTTTTTTCCTTAGCTAGTGCTCCATTGAGACCATCTCCAATGAGAAAAAAAAATTAAGGCGACAATAGACACCCCTGACGAATGCATCTAGCTAAGTTAAAGAAAGGAGACCCCGCACCATTTATTAAAACAACAAAAGAAACCGTGGTAACACAAGACATAATCCATTTGACCAAAGGGATATCGATTCCAATGTTTAGGAGAAAGAGACAAAGATAGAGCCATTAAACTCTATCATAAGCTTTAGAAACAACGATATTGATGATTGAGACTGGTTGTTTAAGAATTTATATTGAATGCAGGCCCTCCGGAGCTGAACCGATTTCCTCATGAATAAGCCTTCCTTGGAGAAACCCAAATTGTTCAAGAGACATGATGCAGTTTGAAAGAACTAGATTAAGGCGGACCATAATGATCTTAGATATGATCTTATAAAGATAGTTACAAAGAGCTATAGGATGGAAATCATCGAAAGAAATGGGACTGTCCATCTTAGGTATGACTTGAAGGAAAGTAGAATTGATACCGTGCAACAACTTACTCGAAGTACAAACTTCTTTGACCAGTTAGAGAAGATCATCCCCAACGATATCAAAAAAATCCTCAAAGAATTCAACTGTCCAACCATCCGGCCTAGGACTTTTATCTTTTGTGAAGCTGAAGATAACCGCTCAAAGTTCCTCTTTGGCTATAACACAATACATATCCTGATTGACGTAATCATTGACGAGTCTTGGAAATAAAGATATTTTCTTGAGGATTTCCCCTACCTTGACCTACTCCGGCTCCTTGAACAAACTTTTGAAATGTTCCACTCCTAGATAGGCCAGATCAGAGAACCCACATTTCTTATTTCCTTGTGAGTCATTGAGCTCCCAAATGGTGTTGAAGTTTTTCTTGTAATTTGAAAAATGTTGAAATTTTTTGGTATTTTGGTCACTCGCCGAAATCCACAAGGCTTGGCTCTTGAGCTACCACGCCTTTTCTTGCTCCAACAATAGTTGATATCTGTGAGCTTCATAGCATTGACATGCCTCCAAATCTTATGGAGACCCTTGATCTCTTTGCATATGGCCATAAACATTTTCTATCTCTAATTCAATGGTCCAGAGTTCCAAGTCTTTTTCCTTCCTTTGATCACCATTCCATTTGACTACCTTTTCTTTTAACTTTTGAAGGGAAGATACAAACTGAGAGCTAGCAGTGACATTTGAATCAACCAGGAAAATATGTCCAATTATCCCTGATAAGAGACCAAAATTCCTCTACTTCTTCCCACGAAGGATTGTACTTGAATGACAAGCTATGCTTTCCCTCTGATCATCCAAGTTCTAAGAATTTGGGAAAATGATCGGAGCAATGAATTGAACCCACCTAGGAACGATAAGAACCAATGTCCTATAGTATAGTATAATGAGAAAGGAAGCGATCTAATCTTTTGGAAATCTCATCAACCCCACTCTGATTATTGACTCATGTTAGCCTTAGTTGAATGGGCACCACATCAACCAATCCTGTCATTTTGAACTTATCAATGAAAAAACTGGCCAGTTTGTCCTTGCGAGTTGGATGCCCCCATATTTCTTTCCTATTGGTTGTAAAATTGAGATCACCTCCAAATTTGAAAATATTGTCAGATCTAAGACATTTTAGAGCAAACACATGATTCCAAAAAACCTTCTTACCCTCGTAAGGACCATAGAGATTTAGGAGAGTAATGGTGTGGTCTAGCTCCTTGCAATAAAGCTATGTAYAKAGACCTAAAGGAATATATAATTTTTTTATAAGGCAACACTTAGAAGAATAACATGTGATGAGTCCGCTAGAATTGCCTTCATAATCCACACAAGGAATCCCCATCCCGGGAATAGTTTGATCAACTCAACAATAATAGGTTCACTATGGCCCATCAATTCCCAAATCATAACAACATCT
This sequence comes from Picea sitchensis, assembly GCA_010110895.2. Taxonomy (NCBI): domain Eukaryota; kingdom Viridiplantae; phylum Streptophyta; class Pinopsida; order Pinales; family Pinaceae; genus Picea; species Picea sitchensis. The sequence goes on from SNQJ01S0031134.1 coordinate 30,812, forward strand.
AGTCGGCCTGAGTCTAGAATTCTTCTTAGGGAGAGTTTTTTGTCCCTCCCCCCCAAAGGCCCCTTACATTAACYGATATGATTATCACGATGATCTCGCCTTAGGGGATAATCTGGCTCTAAGGACCYCTGAGATAAGTCTTTGAGACACTTCACGAGAAACTCGCTCTTGGGCATGTTTTAAGGCTATTTTGTGCCCCAATTTAACTTTCCCAAGCTCCTTAATTGTATTAAATCTCAAACCCCTAGAGGCAGTATGACCTTGAGCATTAGCTCACGATCTAAAAAAATACGACTCCTTACCAGAAGAACCAGAGGTGGAGATTGAGGAGAAGGCCTTTTTCGTTGCTGGTAGGTTTAATGGAAGATCACTTCGTCCTTTTTGAGATCAACCACAAAGGAACCTTAGTCTCGACCCAAAAGAGAGATAGAATGCGAGGCCAACCCTAGAGAGGCATGAGGGCCAGAATAGACATCCTTCTCAAGCTTAATATTACCCAAGGGAACAAGGTCAAAAGTTGAAAATAGAATTTAAAGAAAGCATTTTCTTACTAGGAGCCTAAGTGGGCGTCGCACTATTGGTCCAAAGAGCCTCCAACTTGCTCCATTGGGAGAACGAGAGATCATAATCATCACCAAAAGGATCCAATTGTGAATGACCCTCCACTTTGCCTTGTATCATAGTCTCCATAGATATAGGAATATAACCTACACACAAATATTTCTTTTTGTGATTTCTATATGAATAGGTTGTCCTAATTTTAAGTTCCCGATTCCCAAACTTAGAAGTAGTTGGGTCAAAGAAGGATCACCTTCCACGTGAGATGCCAATGGATTCCCAATCTTATCCTATGAACCCTACTTCTTTTCTCCCTGATTTTTTTTGTGAAATTCAAATTCATAATCGGCAAGAACATGACCCACCTTGAGAACAACATAAAGGCACATTGATATAATCAAGASGCTGAGTGTAAGCTTTGTCCCCCAACTCCTAATCGATCGATTCATAAATACCTTGGTGGGTGTCCAACCCAACAAGTATTTGTGCCACTGTTCTATAATTATAGGATTTATAACTTATGTCCGAGGCTATAAAGTTACCTAAAGCCTCTCCTATCACCTTCAACCCAGAGTCCGACTAGACTTCAAGTGAAATGGTTTGGAAGCTTTATCTAGGTAGGCATATTGGTTAAAGTTTCCTCCTTGGCATCAAAGAGTGGATACCAAGTCTTTGTGCATAATAAGTGATGATCCCAATACCAGTGCCCTACTAGGATGGACCTAGCATCCTCCTTTGTGCAGAAGATAAACCCTATCCACCCTCACAACAACAAGTGAAATATCAGAGCATATCCAATCGTCGAGACCCAATTTGCTTCCATCAAAGAGTTTRAGGTTCTATTGACATTCTTCTTCCACAAAACTTCCCAACTAGGGCTCGAACCTCCAAATCTGCGTTTTGATTGAACCGCAGGTCCTCCCCCACAACCAAGGAAACACCTCCACCATGGGATTTCACTACTTTCYTGCACTTCTGGCAAGGGTTCCCACACATGCAAGGCTCACCACCTCCCTGGAGCTCCACGAGCCCTAATTTGTTTATAATGAAACCTAACGGGACCTCCTCACCATAAATTGACATAGTATAAATTCCTAAGGACGATGCTAAATGAGTAGAACCATGCTAGAAAGAGTATGGTAACAACACACCTTGATCCCCCAAAATCTCAACCAAGCACTCCCTCCTAGGTGCTTCAATGACCTGTACTATAGACGGGCTAGATTCCACCGATGGAGCTATAGAATCACTTGATCTATCCCAACCTAGACACTTTTCAAGAGGAGAAGCCCCAATACAATTGGCTGGAGCATACAAACTGACGACCTCTGAGTATGGTCCTCATGTTGAAGAGACTTTTGGATTTGCAAAGATCATATCTTCTAATATGTCGTCTTCCGAATAATCCACCAATGATAGATACTCGTCCATCATTCCAGGCCCTCCCATCATGCATGTATTAATGTAAGTAAAGACTATGTATTATAATCCAAGAAAAGTGTTATCAAAATTCCAATATTACAAGACAAACCACATTATTTATGATAACTTTGATCATAAACCCTATATTTGTCTAGCACTTATAAGCATTTTATCTACTTGATGCACCAAAGCTCAACTTAGTTCATCCATTTCGAGTCAATGAACAAAGATTGTCTGTTGATGTTTAAATACCTCAAAATGCTACATTACTCAACAATTTACAATGAAAACTAGTAGCAACCAATGTCAAGCTCAACATATAGACCATGAACTCACATGAAGGTACATACATAAACACACTAGGTTCCCCAGTTTAAAAGACTAACAACCAACATTACCTTCAAGGACTATACATTACTATAAACAATATCCAAAGATCACTAATACAATGCAATACGATGTCAATCTATTCCATGATTGCCCATAATGCCTTTCCCATACACCCTTGAAATTTGTCATAAAATATAAGCTTCCCATGATCTCTAAGTCTCACTGCCTCTTTCACAACACTAAGAGTAGATTGTAAACAAAGGCATGTCAAAGAACAAAAATACAATGAGCAATGACTTATGGAATGTGTAACATAGACATTACAAAGCTATCTACAATGCAACAAAGGAGTCACTACCTTGCCAATCTTTCAAGCCTATACAACACAACAATACCCCACTGCAACCCCTACTTCTCCTAATTCTCAAACCCCCATCACACCTACAATACCATACCGACACCACATAAACTACTTAGTTGTAAATAACTAAAGAAAAATACAACAAACTGCGCCATAAATTAAACCATTGTCAAAAGAAAAATCTAATTTTAGTATGCACTGACTTATCGCAGTCACTATATGTCCCAAGAACAAAAAGCCCTATTTGGACAATGGTTGGTAACACTTTGTCACCTGCTTCTCACACTTCTCTGATTTCTTGTACGAAATTATGTTTTTAAATGGATTGTTTTTCATTATAGATACATGCTTATAACAAAAAAATATATATAAAAAAGTGGTTCTAGGGAATCTTAGTGATGTGAGGGTCCATTGGAGTGAATATGTATTTTCATCAAATTGTTCTTTTTAAATTCAATATAATGTTCTTATCAAAGTGTTCTTTTAAATTCAATATAATTTTTTTTATTATCAAATTTATATGTTTGTTTAAATATATATTTGAATAAATGCGTTAGTCACGCCCCAAAAAAGTTACCCATGCTATGAATTGAATATATGTAACTTTTCTATAATCAAGTCAATACTTTCATGAAAAGGGTAACAACTATTGACGAGGTTTGATCGCTGGGTAAAGTGGGTTTTATGATGCTCCATCAAGGTTTAAATGTTTTCAAAGATATATTTTCGTGCTTGTGGATTACATTCTTATTTTCTATTTTTATTTAAAGAACAATAGTGTTATTGTTGTTATGGTTGCTTTTAATTTATGTTATCATTTTAGAATAATATACTAGTAATATGTAATAGTGAGTTTTTATTACTAGTCCTCGCACGTTGTAAGGATTATAGGAATTGGTTTGTGGTATTTTCTATTTCTTAGTATGCAAATTTAAAAATATATTAACCATTTGTTCAAAGTTTCTCGTTGTAAAGCATATTAAAACTTTATCTTTATTGATGATTTTATTTTTTATTTTTTATAAATTCTTATTTGACTTCATTCTTAGGTTAATTTGCTTATTAATGTCATTTCCTATGTTTGAATTTAAGAAACAAAGAAATTTCAAATACACTATACGCTACACATAACAAAGTCAAATATCTCTTTAACATTAATAAAAAAACTCATAAAATTATGTAACCTAAGTTAATCCATATAGTTTTGACATAATAAAGGCTATAACACTAAAAATATTACAACTTCCTCATCACCACTTCATCAATCAATAAACAATCTAACTTGAACTTTGGAGAAGTAATTGAGAATCATGACACTTCTAGAGTGGAATGAAGGTCTATGTTATTCCTTAACCTCAATCATGTAGCTTCCGGCCTCTGTTATTTTGCTACCCGAGTGAGTTAATTTATGACCTCTACTATTCCTCAACCTCAGTTAGTTGGCTTTTGCTTAGTTGGAAATTTCTCTAAAAATTAAAGTTTTGTATTATAGAGTATGTTAAGCATCTTCAAGTACTTGATATGGCTTCAATTGTCATGGATGTCAATGATTGTCTTGTAAGGATACTCTTGTCAAGGTATTTTCTTCTGTCTAGGAGTTTTTTTTACATTTGAGCATCTAGGTAGCTCCATACTCCTGAGAGGAGTTTGGATAGAATATAAGAGCATTGTTGAAAACTAACAACAAATCATTGAAGAAATATAGACTGGAACTCAAAAGCAAAAACAATTTTAGAAGGGTGTTGGAAATGTCAAGAAAAACAGACCCTTCCAAGAGGATACTCACCACGTAGTTGGTAGGCTATTGCATCATATTTAATTGCTATTTCTTTTGTTATGTCAATAGTTACAAGCCAGAGGTTAGTAATCCGATCTCAACTACTCTTTTCCCCTAATGACTATGTCTCACTCATATGTAGAGCTTGGTAGGTTCTTAGGTTGAGCACTTGCCCCAAATAGACCTCTTGATAATGATAATTCCTTCGATTGTTTCAACTATGGTTATTGTTGATAATAATAGTAGACCGAAGGCCCTAGTACTTGTTGTGGATGGTGATCTTAGGTAAGAGAAGCTACAATTATAGTCGTTCCATTGCTGTTTTCTTAAACCTCTGCAAGAGACTAGTGAGAAATCTTTTATTTTGTAATTAAAAGATCATCTCTTCGTTATGCTTTTCTTTAGTCCTTGGAAATCAAAGGAAATCATCAACCTTATAGTAATAACGAGACCCGAGACACCATTTTCACTAACATTCAAAATTCCTTACCTTTCCTCCATCTCTACCACTGGGGTTTATGTTAGTACAAAGCAAGAACTCACTTGGAACTTTGAGAGCTTGAAAGTCTACAATTTGTATTTACATAATATGAACCAAATATAATTGTTGGATTCAATGATCACTAATTAGAGATTGATTCCCAACTATAGACTTGTTTGCAAACAACAAATTAAATCAATATTACTCATAGTGTTTTTCTCATCCACATGTAAGCTAGATAGATTGGCTTCCCCATCATGCAAGCTACCTTGGTTAACTATATGAAAGATGCATGAGCTATAGTTTCAACCTCGATACCTTTATCCATTCCATGAGTGCATTTCATATGTCATTCCCCCAATACATCATAATGCTAACAATATATCATTATTGTAGGAAGAACATTAGGCTTCTTGATTCTCCATGTATGACAAGGGTCTCTAGATTTGGTCTTTATTGCAATACTTGTCCAACTATGGGCCATAACCAACTATCTTGTGTTAGAGGGAAAGCCACAAGGGTAACTTCCACCATAAGTTTGTATGTAACAAGTTATCTACTTTCTTTATACCTAGATTTGGGGTAGAAACAATAGTTTTCATGGGTTTTTTGATAATTAAATTTCATGGGGGAGCTAGTATTTGTGATTACGTTGGGATTAAGAACTTTGAAAAATCAATATAAGCAAGGGCTATTGATTTCACTCATTACCAAGTTGTTCCTCAATTCATTTCTATTACACCTCAAATGTTTGTTTAAGGGCGCAATTAAGAATCACTAAATTGGATCTCTCCAAGCTACTTCTAAATCCATTCATGAGGTATAATTCAATACTCTATAGTGATAATGAAGCAACAAAAATGCACAACTACCTCTGTTACAATCATATCACATAAGGTCTTATAATGCTAGAAAAAAAGCACCGGAGGAACCTTCTATCTACATGGTTTAGTTGTTGCCTCATAGATATCATTAAAACTTGCAAATGCCCACATTGCCAACTGAGAATGTTGATGGATTTTCCTTGAAATCTAAGAATGAATGGGAAGTGACTGGAATGTGCAAATGCCCATGTTATCCATTAAGATTGTTGATGGACTTTCCTTGGAATTTGAGAATGAATGACAAGCAATTGAAGTCCAACAATTTCTCCCTGTGAACCTTTGTTTCCAATTTCTCATTTTCTAGTAAATTTAGAGGCTTACGTACTGGCATTTTGGATAAATGACAGAGAGCTATAAGAGATACTAGGTTTGAGACAATAAAAAAATAAATTTGACAATTATCTTGAGAAATACTTGGATGATGAGCCATTAAAGGTTTTGCAAGTGTGTCAATCATGCATACATAGTTGTCTTGTAATGCCTTGTGGAAGCAATGACTTAATATTTTGATGACAACTTTAATCAATATGATACCTTAAACTCCAACCCGCTCAACAACTAAGACTAGGAACATCTAAGCAACAAAAACACATTTGTTAGCTAGTAGCATTTGCATGGTGGTTTGGTTGGCATACAATATCAAGAATGGAGATATGTGACAACCTGTTTCACTCACGGTGACTTGCGAATCTCTCAATAAGTGTTGTATTTCAATGCACAGGTGAATGAGTTCATAGGGTATGTATTTTAAGCTCTTCACTTTAGCATGTATTATATTGTGTTTGGAAATAGTTATCTCTCTTTGTATTCTTGACATTATAAAAGTGGCTTTGGTTGTGAATAGTATCTTAATTCCTTCCAAACCATGGTGATAAGTGATTGATACGTTGTAATGTAATATGCTATGAAGAGCAGTGTTGTGGTGAATGATAAGATATCGAGAATGGGCTATATATCTAAAGGGACAATTAAGCCTTTTTTATTCTAGCACTGCTAGGGAGAAGAAATAAATATCCCTAAGGAAGATCTTAATCAATCATGCATACCTTGATGTCCACTCCTAGCCCTCTTATATAGCTCACAAAACCTCATATATCAAAATATGATTGACATAAAGCATAAACTCACTAACATTGATGAGTAACAACGACTTGCACATGCTAACTATGAGCAGTGCCTCATCAAGTATCAAATTTAATTCAATTCACAGGTTAGGTTAGGTTAGGTTAGGTCCCTCCTAAATTTTCCATGTGGTAACTTGTGTTCCAAAGAGTCAAAAGTTGTTATTCCAGCCTATTTCTTCCACCAATGTTCCCTATCCTCAACTCGTTCTTGTTCTTGCAGTCCACATTGTGTTGTGAATCTAGTCTTTATTGTTGTACTTACCCCGTCATTGGCTAGAAATAACTAGTTTGTCACCACATCCCTTTCCCTCATAGCTTACGTACGCAATGCCATTTAAATGGGGAATTGATTCCATAGATCCCTCTGTACATAGTGGAATAGACTACACACCCTTACATTGCACATCTAGATGATATGTGATGTGATACTTCATGAACTTTCAGGGAAACTTCCTTAAAATATCCAAAGAGGTTATTCTACATCTTAACTCGAGTCCCCATTTAGTTATACCATGTACTCTAAATTGAATGGATTCGCCAACCTCATCATAGTAATATTACACTTTGAATCAATAATAAACTATTTCATTTCCTTTTTCATACCATTAAAACTATAATCACGGTTTAGATTATTGAGCATTTAATAATAATTTTTTTATATCATTAAACTTATCATCACTATTTAGAAATTTAGATTATTGTGCATTCAACAATAAAATTTGTTTAGCATAGATCGATGCATTTGCACTAGCTTTTGCATATACTTAGAAGGATAAGTAATTTTAATGTCCAAACTTTTATAATAATTCATATTAATAAGTAATGTGATTTCAAGTAATTAGGATATATAATAGCCGAATTATTATAATAATTGATTATACTAAGTAAAGTGATTTCAAGTAATTGAGATATTATTTTATTATAATATTATAGAGTATTTATATGATATAAGGTTTAAAAAATTAATTAGGATAAATTGTAATTAAGGAATTATATGTTTTCATGTATGAGATTAAGGTTAAATGTTATTAGAAAATATATGACTATTAGAGGTAGTCTCAATGTTGACTATAAGGGAGATCGATTTTCTTGTGGATACTATCTTGGCTAAAATTACATTTTGATATTGGAGTAAGACCTAAAACTACTTCTAATTAGCTAAGAGCTCATCTTCCTTGGACATAAGGAAACAAGTTAATAGCCCAAGACCCAGAGGCATTTGACATGAATACAAGTTTGCCACCTTAGGGACCACAAGTGGATCTTTTGAGAGGATGTGGTTTTCCTTGAATAATGGTGATGAGTCAACCTGCATTCATGGATATCAGCTAGTGATGGTTGTCCTCACTACCAACTGACAATTGAGTTGTGATAGGTTTTTTCGCCTTGGAAAAAGACTTTTAATTAGAGAGATAAGAATTAAAGGTTTAATTACCTTAACAATAATTTGAGCATCAAGTTAAGGTGCACAATAAAGTTTCTTGTCTTTTGCACCACATCTAAAATAATGAAGATGGTGATTGAAAAATGGGTCTCCACGAGCTCCTCTTGGCGAGGTTGCTCAAGTCCCTCTAGCTAGGGTTTCTACCCTAGTTTATGTCCAACCTCCGTTGCCATGATTTCCTCAACTATAGTCTCTTCGTTGCCCCCCCTTCTCCCACTTTCATCAACACCCATACCACTGAAGTTTCCTTGTCATGGTAGTTGTAGATCGTCTTGATATCATTGAAGCAACTCATTCTTTCCGCCTTAGCTCCAACTCTCTTTCTACCCTGTTTAGAAGTTGTATTTCTCTATACTCTAGTGAGCTCTTCCTCCCCAAGCATAACAACCTTAGGATCCTTCAATAGTGCATGGAAAATCCTTTGATTTGGGGTTGGCTCCTTTGATTCACATTTTTCATATTTGATATTACGACTATAAAAGATTGTGGTATCTCAACAAGTCATGGCAATGACTCAAGCCACACAATGACTCCTTTAACAACTGACAAGTATGGGGGATTGAATGGAAAATACTGTGATGGCTTACATATGACGACTCAAATGGATTAACATCATAACAACTTCGTATTATTGAAAATTATGGCCCTAATGTTGCAAATAAAAGGATATGATTGATCTTCCATGGACGCACCAAAGAGACTCAACCTTGATCTCCTTCAAATCATGAACACCTTCATAACTTGTCATGATTTGACTCCTTGATGACGTTTTGTGAGAATCTAGTCTTTCTATCAAGCCTTTTAGATTCTCTAGATCATCATTCAATGCAAGAGAAGAGCATACTTAGCTTTTCAAGAAAAAAATAGATCTCTAATTTGCATGACTAGTCCTAGGTTTGCTCCCACTTTGATATCATGATACAAGATCTAGAAACCTAGATAGGGTTACATCACAAAGCACTTGAGAGATATTTATACAATAATACTCATGGATATTATGAATAATAGGTGCAATTATTACAATGAGATCCACCTCTCTTATAAAGAGCTCGAGAGGCCCTTATTTGTTCAAAACCCTAAAAGCTAATAATAACAAAATCTCTAACTTTTATAGCCTAAGTCACTAAGACGACTTCATTGCACATGTAGTCCTTATATTCTAACACTTTCAACCCCTCGTTGGATTCCATTTCCACAATTCTAGTATGGGTAAGGATCCCCAATCTCCCTCTTCAATTTTGGGGGTTTTGAATTACTAAAAGAGTTTGGAAACACCAATGACAAGCTCCGTTTCAAGAGTCAAGAAACAATAAAGAGGTATATTAACACGTATGACAACATTACGTGGAAATGATCTTTTACAAATACTTCTGGGTAAAGATAAATATGGTAGCCAATGAATACACATGGAAGTGACCTCTAGATTACGAACATGTAGCATTCCAAAGCAGATCCTTCTTTATTACCCACTTCCTTAAGGTCGGTACAAGCATTTGGAAATAGAGGAATACACCCACTTGGTGGGTTGGGGCATTCGAGCAGTTCCATTTGGTTAGCAAAGAAAACCCATCCAACCTCCATTGAAAGTCATGTAGCCCTTGATAGACCCACTAGTCTCTAGTGAGATAGCAGAGAAGGAACAATAGTTACCTTCACTTTCAAGGGGAAAGTTGATCATCCACAACATTGAGATCTCAAAGTATTTAGTCCCTCCTATTGGAGCCCCGTGATCTACGCAGAAAGCAACACCTTCCCCACAATCCTCCTTTCCAAAGCAAAGGTAGACCAATCCCTCCCCATCTGAGCACCCACTAGAAGCCCCAAATGTAAGGCAAGTTGGGAAATTGTTGTAGAACAAGAATAAGCTCAAACCTCCATGCCCGTGGAGGAGGCCAAACACGTAATTGAATCAAGCAAGATCAACTGGAAAACAAGGAAGCAAGCACAACATAATTAGAAGAAGGGGAGCTGCAAGAATCAACGATGTCGTTCCAATATCATGAAGAAGACCCGTGTTCCGAAGTGCCAAGAGGTGGTTCTTTGACCTGCTTCTTCCACCAATGTTCCCTACTCTCATGTCATTCTTTCACTCCACATTATGATGTGGATGTAGTCTTTATTGTCATACTTACCTAGTTGTTAACTACAACCAACTACTTTGTGTTACAAGGCAAGCCGCAAGGATAACACATTGCATATTTAGATATGGTTAAATATAATGCAGTCATTTTAATTATAAATAATAGAAAACCAAATGTCCTCTGTCTTTGAATTACAAATAACAATCTCACCTGCATAGAATCACCTGCATAGAAGAGACACATGCAAATTGAAGTTCACATAAAATGCTTTTCATAGATCGAGTGCATGGATCCCTAAATTATATGAACAAACACAATACCAATAAGCTGCATACCAAAGTTGATTCAGTTGTGTTTTCATTTCACCTAAACACCAAGAAAACTATAACTTAACTTAACTTAAAAAGCCATGATATCCACCATGATATCCGTAGTTCATTACACTACGATTACCCCCCTCTCTCTCTCGTACTTCATGGAAAATTCATGTCTTCAAGTCCTGTCTCGCTCTGCTCTCTTACCTCACATGTCAGGACTCTCGATGACTTCCTTGTCACCCCATCCCTTTCTCTCGTGGCTTACATACGCAATGACTTCTAAATGGGCCCCTTCGCTTTCGATGACTTCCTTGTCACCCCTTCCCTCCGTAAAGGGTGGAATAGAGTACAGACCCTTAAACTTCACAACTCGGTGTCATAGCATCCTAGGAAACTTCATTAAAAGGGATCCTAGGAGGTCATACTACATTCTAACTCAAGTCCCCCATTTAATTATACTATGTGCTCCAAATTGGATGGATTCCCCAACAAAATATTACACTTTGAATCAATAATAAACTATTTCATTTCCTTTTTCATATCATTAAAACTATAATTACGGATTAGATTATTCAGGATTTAATAATAAAATTATCATATCACTAAACTTATAGTCATTGTTTAGATTATTGTGCATTCAATCATAAAATCATTTTACCATAGATCGATCAATGTGCCTTTACTAGCTTCTGCATATACTTAGAAGGATAAGTAAATGATGTCCAAACTATTATACTAATTCATATTAATAAGTAATGTGACTTGAAGTAGTAATTGGGATATTATAATAACTGAGTTATTATAATAATTTATTATACTAATGATTTGAAAGTAATTTGGATATTATTTTATTATAATATTATAAGGTATTTATATGACATAAAATTAAAAAAATTAATCAGGTTAATTTTTAATCATGGTAGTATTTAGTTTCATGTATAGGATCAAAGTTAGATGTTAATATAAAGTACATAAATTTTCTAAAGATAGTCTCAATGATGATCACAAGGGACATTGACTTTCTTGCAAATACTATCTTGGCTAAAACTGCTTTTTGGTCCTGGAGTAAGACCTAAAACTACTTCTCATTAGCTAAGAGATCATCTTTCTTGGATGTAAGGAAACAAGTTAATAGCACAAGACTTAGAGGCATCTGACAAGAGTGAAAGTCTGCCCCTTTAGGGACCATCAATGGGTCATTTCAGGTGACATAGTTTTCCTTGAATTACAGTGATGAGTCAACCTGCATTCGAATATAACAACCAATGATGGTTGTCCTCATTGCTAGTTGAAAACCGAGTTATGATAGGTTTTTCCACCTTAAAAAAAGGCTTAAAAAATTAATTAGAGAGATAATAATTAAATGTTTAATTACCTTAACAATAATTTGAGCATCAAGTTAAGGTGAATTTTTTTTTTTTTTTGTCTTTCATACCCACATCCAAAATAATGAAGATGGTGATTGAAAGATGGCTCTCCACAAGCTCCTCTCAACGAGGTTGCTTGAGTCCTTGTAGCTATGGTTTCTACCCTAGTTGCTCTCTAGCTTCCATTTCCATGATTTCCTTAGTTGTAGTCTCTTCGTTGGCTCTGCTTCTACCCCTTTCATCTCCACCCATACCTCTAGAGTCGCCTTGCCCTTGTAGTTGTAGACTACCCTAATATCATTGAAGCAACTTGTCCCCATCGCCTTAGATCCTAGTCTCTTTATACCTTGTTCATAAGTTGTATCGTTGTCTACTTTGGAAACCTTTTCCCCCCTCATCGTAACACCCTTAGGATCCTTCAACTCCAAGATCACAATCCTTGTTTTTTCCTTCACCAAGATCAATACAAGACCTAAACATGACAAACAAGTCCTTCAAAGAGGCATTGTCGACAAGTTTGTTATCCAACTAATCATCCCTCCCTCTCCCCAGCTAGTTCTCATGACCTAGGAGGCCCCTACATTATTCACAACAATTGATAAGGATGCCAATATTTAGGCTAATTTTTTTCTTCATCTCTATTTAATTTGTAGATTCAATAAACTATGGCCAAAGCTGGATATCCTGCATACATGGATCTCTGCAACTTAGAATTAGAAATCCAAGAAGCCACATTTATATATCCCCGGGCCAAAGGGTTCTTTGTTGTGGAATTTTACCCCTTGACAGATCGATATCTCATCCTCAATACAAACACATGATTACAGGGTAGCGTCGGGTTATGCAAGAAGTTGTGGTTCCCAAATTTTTGTTACAATATCTAGAAGCCCTAAATAAGGTTACATCACAAGCACATGAGAGAGATTTACACAATAACACTCATTGATATTATGAATAATGAGTGCAATTATTACAATGAGATTCACCTCTCTTATAAAGAGTTTGAGAGGTCTTATTTGTCGAAACCCTAATAAATGATAATAACATAAACCCTAACTTTTATAGCCTAAGTCACTTAGGTGAATTTATTACACATGTATGCCTTATGTTCTAACACCTCCACTTAAAGCTTACAATATTAGAAACAAAACTTATTGAAATCAAACACATATTAACTTAAAATAAAATATCATAAGTAATCAGAACCAAAAATTCTTCCGAAGCTTCTTCTTTGGAAAATAGTTCATGGACTAGGTAGGGCTCCATCAAGCTACCTCGTAACACTCTTATAGGTGTAGCTCTAGAGTTGAATTCCAGAGTTCATGGATTCCACCCCCCCAACTCCTGAATTATGAATCTCTTGAGTTAGTGGACAACCATCAATATTGGGTGACATCCATGGTTCTTCATCTAGCTATCTCATGGAGCCCTTTTGTAGGTATAATTCCCAAGATCGGCAAACTCCTAAAATATTTGGGCAACCATCCATGAATATCTACATAGCTCCCTCCCCGTCTTCAAAGTGCGGGCTTGTTAAATTGTGTAAAATGCCCTTTCTTTAGTAAGGTCATCACCACTGTTAGTATCCAATGGATCTTAAAAAATGGCTACATTTGCTACATACAATTTGTATTTGAGATTTACATTGAGAACATCATTAGCTCTAAATCTACAGTTCCAGGCTATGTGACCCATTTTCTTGCAATAATGACATTCCATCTCCCCTTTGTCTTTGGTTGATATGCTACAATTGTATCTTGAGTAAAATGCAATCTCTAATTGAGGATCACCTTTTGTATCAACTACAATAGTTCTCTTTTCTTCAATGAAGACATAAACAATCATATCTTCTAAAGTTTGAGAAGGTATCTGATTGAGAGTAAAAATAACAATGATGTATTTAGTAGGAAGACAATGTAACATAATGGTTTTGGCCTCCGCTTTATCTACCATAGCCTTGATTTCTGATAGATGTCTAAGGATAGATCTTAGATTGATTATGTGGCTAGACATAGTAACTCTATTAGCCATCTTGAAACTGAATAATTGTAGTTTAGAGAGAACTTTGCATTTACTACTTTTTCTCCAAACAACAAATTCAAACTATCCCAAATTTTCTTGGATGATTTTTCTAGATCTACATTATGTAGCTTTGAATCTAAGAGGTAAAGGATAATAGTGGCTTTGGATTTATTGTCTCTACTTTTCCATTCCAGTTCTCTAGTTGGATATGTCGATCATTGATCTATCCCTTTTACTATTCCCTGCATGGTTTTGTTCATTATCTATATCTAAATTTTTACTTTCTAAGTGAGGAAATCAAACCCAAGAGTATTTCTCTAACGACAATTCCATGGTTAACATCCTAATCAAATAAATAAAAAAGACACACTGCTCTTTTGCTTGATATGAAAACTCAAATCTGTAACATAATTTCTACTTAACTGTAAACATTTTGAACATAATTAACTATTATAAACCCCAATGTTTATATTTCCTGTCATTGAAACTGGGAAAATATGCTTGAATTGCTGCATGTATCAATGCTATAAGAAGGAATCCTAAGACAATTAAAAGTGATGACAAATCAAAGAGATAAACCTCCCTTGGCATTTGATTTGATCTAGCAACTTGTTTTCATTGATACCTTGGCATTGAAATTTACTTTTTTAATAGGACGACTCCTTCCCTTCATGCCTATATAAACATGAAAGGAAACTCAATGATTCAACTCCTTCAATGTTGGATGGAAAATCCTTTGATTTGGGGATTGGCTCCTTCAATTCATGGATTTCATATTTGATATGACGACTATAAAACACTATGGTGGCTCAACAAGTCATGGAAATAACTCATGCCATATAGTGGCTACTTTGGCAACTAATAAGTATGGGAGTTCAAATGGAAAAAGATGTGATTGCTCAAACAAATTGGCATCATAATAACTCTATATTTTTGAAAATTGTGGCCTTCATGTTGCAAATAAAAGAATATGATTGATCCTACGCAGAGGCACTAAAGAGACGCGACCTTAATCTCCTTCAATTCATGAACACCTTCATAACTTGGTCATGATTTGACTCCTTGACGAATTTCTGTGAGAATCTAGTCTTTCTGTCAAGCCTTTCTTATTCTCCAGATCATTCGATGAAAGAGAAGAGCATACTTAACTTTTCAATAGATCTCTAATATGCATGACTAGTCCTATGCTTGCTCCCACTCAGATACCATGCTACAAGATTTAGAAACCCTAGATAGGGTTACATCATAATCACATGAGAGATTTATGCAATAACACTCAATGATATTATAAATAATTGGTGCAATTATTATAATGAGATTCACCTCTCTGATAACGAGTTTGAGAGGCCGTCCAAAACTCTAAAAGAAAATAATAATTGAAACCCTAACTTTTTTAGCTTAAGTCACTAAGGTGACTTTAATACACATGCAAACCTTATATTCTAACACTTTGGACCCTTCTTCAAAATCTCTTTCCACAATTCTAGTATGAATAAGGATCCCCAATCTCCCTCTTCAATTTTAGAGCTTTGAATTACTAAAAGACTTTGGAAACATCAATGTCAATTTCCATTTTAGTAGTAAAGAAACAATAAAGAGGCATATTAACACTTATGCCCACATTGGGTGGAAATGGTCTTCTTAGTAGAAATAAGTATGGTATCCAAGGACTACAAATGGAAGTGACCTCTAGATTATTAACATGTAGCATTTCAATGCATATCGTTCTTTATTACCCACTTCTCGTAGGTTGGTACAAACAATTGGAAATAAAGGAATAAACCCACTTGGTGGGTTGGGGCATCATAGTAGTGCCATCTGATAAGAAAAGAATAGACATCGAGCCTCAATTGGAAGTCATGTAGCCCTTGGTAGACCCACTAGCCATCAATGAGATGGCAAAGAAGGAATGATAATCACCTTCACCTTTGAGGGGAAATCCGATCATCCACAACATTGAGATCTCAAAGTATATAGTCCCTCCTTTTGGAGCCTTGAGATCTAAGCATAAAGCAAAATATTCCCCATAGTTCTCCTTTCCAAACATCTCACCTCAAGCAAATGTAGAGATATCCCTCCCTATATTAGAACCCACTAAAATCCCCAAATGTAAAGTAAGCTAGGAAAACACTATAGAAGACGAATAATCTCAAACCTCCCCACTTGTGGAGGAGGCCAAACAAGTAATTGAAATCAAGAAAGACCAACTAGAAGATGAATACGCAAACACAACATAATTAGAATAAGGGGAGTTGCATGAATTATAAATCCTCTTCCAAGATCATCAAGAAGACTCGACATAAGTCTGAAAGAAGAAAAAGAAAAAAACCCCTTAGTGGGCATTGACATACATGACTTGGTGCTACCATCATAGTCTATTTTAATATTTGATATGTGTTACTTATATGAATTATTATGTACTATTTAGTATGCGTTACTTCTATGAATTATTATGTAATCAATTTTTAAGGATTTACCCCAACACCTTCGAGAACTCGAGAACTATAGGAAATAAATGGAAGAACACCATCTAGACCCCTCTCACATCTATTTGGAGAGGGGACATGGCCTAGTTAGTGCATAATCTCCAATTTTTGTACAAGAAACCACTTTTCACTCTATCATATGGGTAAAGCCATGATATTTTAATCATCAATACTAGTAAACCATTTTAGTTAAGAAAAAAAGGCGCACAATAAAATGCTTCATTCTTCCTTTTTCACTAGTATGGGTGTAGCATATGCTATATTGGTCTTTTAATACACTCTGAATATAAAATGGAACTTATTATTTTAAGGCACTCTCCTCAACTATAGACATCTTCACTTGGTCATGACCCTTGATAAATGAGAGGAAATTTTCATTAATCACATGGTTTTTCCCTAGAAAATCAAGGCTCTTTAAACACTTGACCAAAGGGAGAACTTTTAGTTACTCAATTGACCATAGGGAGATAAAAAAAAAAAACAAGTGCTTAACTAATGATTTATGATTAATAATTAGTAAGGAGAGAAAAGTCTTTTAATGGCTCAAAATAAGTTATCCAATGGTTAAAGACCCTTGATCTCTAGTTGATCAAGAAATTAAAAATTCCTTTCCCATTGATCAAATGTGTTTCTAAATACCTCAATCTTTGTTTAATAGAATAACTAAAATTTACTCTTTCTTTAGTTAATTGTGTTTCCATCAATAATCATTAGACAATTAACCAACAAGAGATGAACACAACTACTCATTCATTAATCAATTGTATTGAGATATAAACTTTTAAATACTCGATTAACCAAAAATCAAGGATACATAGGAATTAAGTATTTGTAGGATTGTTTTAGGTTAGATTCGAGATTAATTTTACTCACTGCCACTATAATCCAAGGGTATATCCAATAATCTGCAAACCAAATATACCAAACATTTGTGATTTAACAAGGGTCGATGTGTTTTGAAGCCCACCAGAGTGGACTTCTATCCCAAGGGTCATCTACCCTTCTAGCCTTGTCACAATGGGCCAACATATCTACTTTGAAGGAATTGAACCCAAATGAAAAAGATAACAAACATGCTACCCAACCACCTAAACTATGAACCCAAAACAATATTAATTTTATCATTGAATTATAACAAAATTAAATACTTATCACTATTTATTTGAACATGCTCGAGACCGGCCTAATTATTGGTGTATTGGTTTGGGGGAAAAATATAAAGGGAAGCATCTACTATTCAATTCCCTACGTGGTTCCATTTTGAAGTTTGTGGTGTAGTCAATTTAAGTCTTTTTCACTTATATATATAAAACATAAATATTATTGGATACTTCAAATCATAGAGCTTTTAGTTTCACATTTAAGGGCGATATCACTTCTTTGTTATCCCATAAATATTTTGAAGGAAAGGGGAAAGACATTGCTTATTGTAAGGATACAAAACTCTCAAGAGTCAATCCTTCAGTTTGACAATGTTTGTTTGAAATTTCCAAAATTCTTCATCTTACTTGAAAAATCAATCTTTAAATATGACATTAGGGGTTTGGAATTTTTAAAATTCTTTAATCTTTTCATTTAAAGAAAAGTCTTTGTTGGTTTGAAATCTTAAATTATCTTTATACTTTTCATTTAAATAAAAGACTTTTCTATTTTGAAATCTTTAAATCTTTAAATGGTATATTGCATTCGATTCAGTGTTGATGGGTTACTAGTTCTCGTTGTCTCACTTCAACATTGGAAATCCAATGAAAGTTTCAACAAAATATTATATTGGAAGTTATTTTTCCTAGTATTTGATTGGATAGAGTGATTGATCTCTTATTCTTGAGATGGCGACATTGGCATTGGTAATATACCTTCTCATTTATTAGAATCTAACTCTTTCTTGGTAAGATCAATGTTGCATTAAACAAGGGTTTTCTCTCATTCAAAGTGTTGATGGGTTACTAGTTCTCGTTGTCTCACTTCAACATTGGAAATCCAATGAAAGTTTCAACAAAATATTATATTGGAAGTTATTTTTCCTAGTATTTGATTGGATAGAGTGATTGATCTCTTATTCTTGAGATGGCGACATTGGCATTGGTAATATACCTTCTCATTTATTAGAATCTAACTCTTTCTTGGTAAGATCAATGTTGCATTAAACAAGGGTTTTGGGTAATATTGCTTTGCTTGAACACAATCAACATTGCATTTACTTTTCCTTGCCAATTGTTTGAGACTCTTGGAAAAGGTAACACCACTGAGGCATCTGCAACATGTGGGTACACAATAAATTCTCCTCATTCTCATTCAAGCATACTGGAAACATTTCATAGGCTTGGATAATAGGGTAAGTTTCATTCATGGCTTGAAAAAACGACCCTTCGCTCCTCTGGTATTGGTTCATTGGGCTTGGCATTCTAGCTCCTTCCTTAGATGCCACTATCACTATCCATAATTTCCAGTCTCCGGGACCACTCTTTCGACTATACATATATTCAAGGAGGATAAAATGTTGTTCAATAAGCTTGACCTACTTCAACTTACATCCTCAACCTCTACTTCTTCATCATCTTCATCATTTTTTCCACTAAGAGAAGAGGCTATTAAATTCCACATTTCAAGTTATTTAACTCATTTTCTGAAGAAAATAAAATGTTATGCATACATGTGTAGTCTCCAAGTTCTTAGGAAGATTTGTTACTTTCTACAACATTCTATGCATGCTTTGGGGTTGTCCATGCTTTTAATATATCATTCATACAATCTTATTCTTAGTAGCTATGTCTTCATAACTATAAAACAAACATGCCATGTACAAGATCAAACTCTCTCTCTCTATATATATATATATATCTATCTCGCATTGACTGTGAAAACTACAATTAATATATGTATCTATATAACACAATATTTTAACACAAAGAATAATATAACCCCGATATTAAAGAAAAAATAAATAACAACTTGGAGGAATGCCCATCTTGGTTGAGGACATCACCATTGGTTGCTATTGTTAATTTCATGAACTCTCCTCCATCTATATGTGCTTCTATGGAATTATAACAAGAATGACTATTCCTTTGCTGCTATTTTGTGTTATATAGAAATGCCTATCCTCCACTGCCCCTTTCCTTTGCTTGCTAGGTCTATACATGTTGTTGTTGTCATCAATATGACATGCATACAAAAATTAATACTATTATTGACACATTGGCTTATATTGACACAATTAATACAACAATGAAATGTGGAAACTCTTATTGACACGTTGGCTCATATTACATCATTCATCAAGTTGGAGCCATGTGACTCTTGCTCACTATTTCATGGACTACAATATGGAAAAAAACTTCACAAATGTTGTTAGTAATTATGGTATTTTAATTGGTAAATCCCCTTGAATCTAAATCCCCTAGCATATGTGTATGATATAGTATAGGTTAGAAATGTCATGTAATAATTGTAACAGTAGTTAAATCTCAATTGATGGAAATTAAAGACCATATCAAATTAATGCATTTGGATCTTTGCATTGCTATAATGCTACAAAGCCAATAAATACTGTAAATTTTCTATTAGGGAATGGTTCTATTGAATTGGAAGCACATCGCTTTATTATTTCTTTCCAATAATGGGTCCCTCCTTTTTCCCGGTGGTCAACTATTTTAGTGTTTCCATTCACGACAAAACTTATTCCCCATCGATGCAAAGTCATGTGGAAAACCACTTCAACAATTGTTTCCTTATTTTACAACCTCTTGATAGTTAATTTAACAATTGTTTCTCAAATCACTTCTTCACATTTTTTATTAGCCCTTACACTATTTGCATTCATTCATTTTAATATTATATTTTCTAATTTGATAGGTACTTGCTACCATGTAGCCTGGTTGAGTAAATGGTATTTCATGTAGATTTTTTAATTTCAAGTTATGCATATACTCACGTGTCTCATTATATTTGTTGAGTAAAGAAAGTTTAAATACTAAGATCAATCACTGCCTTCTAATATAAACATTAAATGCAATGGATATGCAGTGGCCATATTCATTTGTTAGTTTTCAGGGTTACTTCGAAAGTGTTTACACCATGTTTGGTGGAATTTTATGAGATTTGGGGTACATGGTGTTTGATCATCCCCTGAATGGTCTACGATGGATTTTCACGTTGGAGACGGCTTACTTAGTGGTTGCTTGACCTTATTTGGGTGCTTGCATAATATTCTTCCCTAGGGAATTGGAGATATTCAGACAACTTTGGTGGCATTCTACATGATGGCCACATGGAGACCGTTGCTTTCTTAAAGAACAATTGCATAAGAGGAGGAACATTTTGTATCCTAGAGGAGGACATTGGGCCCTAGACAACATAGGGTAGCTTGGCTACCTGAATGGAGTCTTGGAGTTGACTCATGGATTCCTAGGTTGTGATAGTGTTCATGTAGGGGGAGTGGACCCACTGGAGTACATGGATTAGGAGGTTCATTGGAGGCTTGTGAGAGGAGAATTTGACACATCTCTCGGAACACCCTCACATTTGGAGCCTTGCCTTTGGATGATGAAACCTGGGGGCTTGACATGTGTGTCCTTGGAGTATAGAACCCAAAATGTGTGGACCTACATGTATTATTGTAAGGGCATAGGCCCACATATATATTGCTGGCATCCCTTACCTCTCATATATATAGATGAAAGGGAGAGTCATTCACACACTCACTTAATTCTTATCATACTTGTGTTAGAGATGTGATGTTAGGGACCTAACCTCCCTAACCCCTCACGTAGGTAGAATAATATATTTTCCATGTAATAAAGGCCAATATTAATAAGGCCTAGTAATAAGGAAGAATAATTCAAATGTAAGAAGACCTAATTGAAGCTTCCGCTTCTAGAAGATCTTCCTCTAGTTTGTTCTTTTGGTAGATATATTTAGTATAAATAGGAATTGAGGGCATGAGAAGTTTTTTCTTGGAGATTATTGTAATAGAGCTCTACTTTGCTGGAGGTTTACCCCTCGAAGAGGCAAGTCAACATTGATATCATTAATAAAGGTGCTCTTTTTGGTGTTATTTTGGTATTATTATGATATTGATTTGGTTATATCATTCTTGTTTTTCCATTGCTTTCTAAATATTTTTGTTCTGCATGCTATATTATATCTAGAATACTACAAGTGGTATCAAAGAACTTTCCTCGACAAAAAAATGTGGGTTATTTTTTTTCGAGGGTAGTGATGTATTCCAACGTCTTAAATCTACATATATATGTTGTTCAACGCATAAATCCATGGTCAGGGAAGCATACACACATGAACTACAAGTGGTACTTAAGTGCACATTGTTGGCCACCCTTGTAACCCCTATTGGTACCCCTTCGAGTGGTAGTGTATTAGATAACACCTACATATGGATCAAACTAGATATCTTGAAGCCCTTTGTAGATAAACCGATCAACCGCTTGACTGCTATAGTTCCACCGAGAAAAACACCTGGGAAGATACTCTCTAGTACATGGGTAGTTGAGTAGTATGGCTAAGGACATATTCTAGCCTCCTTAGTTGGTGCCATGAGATATTGGACTGAGTACTACTGTTGGACCCCACACGTATATCAAAGAGCTATAGCACAGGGAAAACCCTTTTATGTAGAAACCCTAAATACCCTAACCCTTGGAATATAAACATAAAAATAACATACAAGATCTATTACCACACAACTATGCCTTCTACATTTTGGTTGCGAAATTACTACACATTTATTCCTGTTAAGAATTTGGATATTTCAACACTACAATATTCTTCAGATCGGACTCCAGAGTATAACTCCGCAGGAGTAAAAACAAATGTCTGGATCCTGTTGGCACCATTGTTTGATCCCTATCCCATTGGATTACTCTCTTCGCCCTGATTGTAGTCATACCTATCATTTTTTAACAATTTTTTTTTCCTGTGGACCCGAACCCCTTCCGCCCCCCTTATTTGGGCCTTACCCCATTGGATTCCCCTCGTTGCTCTAATAATCATGATACCCTTCACCCATAACCCCTTTTCTTTGTGGTCCCACCCATTCCTTTCCGTTTCCCCCCTTCATCATGGCCCACACCCGTAGCCAAGACTTGGAAGCCCGCTTCAATTCCTTGTCCTTTGTTTTCACAGAGACCCAGAAAGAAGTGTGACAACTCAGTGCCAATATTACCACCATCAATAAAAACATGCATTCTTCCATAGACAAAAAAATGGAAACCATCAAACATGACCTATCTACACATCTTGCATCCTTCAATGGCATGATCTACACCAAGTTGAATGTCCTTGCAGACCTTACCTCCTCTAACCTACCTTTGCATCTCTAAAGGTGAAACTTCCTCCAATTCCCAAAATTTTCAACCCCATCGCTTTCAACGTGACCTACGCCTTCCACGTGTGGATGTAAACAAATTTGAAGGCTCAGATCCCATCGGCTGGGTAACTTAAATGGGGAATTATTTCTCTTTGTACGAAATTACATATGAGTTGGCCAAAATATGGTACGAAGTTCTCCATCTATATCAAGAATGTTGGCAATGGTGGCAATGGAGAAAAAATGCCCGCTAAGGGTATGTGGCTTGGACACAATTTGTTGCAAAACTTTATGAACAATTTGACACAGACACCAACCATTTAGGCCGTTTGAAAAAGTTGAAACAATCTGGCACAGTGGAAGAATTTATAACTTCTTTTGTGTGATTGGATTTCCACACAAAGGGCATGTCTGATGTTTTTTTTTTCGAGAATGCTTTATCAGTGACCTCAAGGATGAGATCCGTTCCCACGTCCTCATGGCTCACCCTCAAATCTAGGCGAAAGCTACGAAAATAGATAAGGAAGAACAACAATTTGTCTCTTATGAAACCAGAAAACCCTCCTTCATTCCTCGCCCTAAACCAACCACTCCCCCTCCTCCTTCTACTCCACTAAATATCCATAAATTGATCTGCGCATAAATGGATGAACACCAACTCAAGGGAATTTTTTATAATTGTGATGACAAATATTTTCCTAGGCACAAGTGTAAGGAACAAAATATTTTTATGGCCATCTCTAAGGATGTTTATGAAGAAGAGGTCAAGGCTCCCCCAGTGGTCGAGTCACCTTAACCCATTGATATGACTTAACCTTTCGACCCTCCAGAAGTTGAACTGGTAATTTCCTTGGATGCTCTCATTGGATTCTCTGCTCCCAAAACCCTCAAGCTAATTGGTTACATTAAGCATCAGAAGGTCATCATCCTAGTTGAGAGTGGAAAAATGCATAATTTTATTCATTGCCTCATTTCCCAAGAAACTAATTGTTATTTCCGAGCATTCACCAACTTTCAAATCATGATTTCCAATGGCAGTTCCATGAAATGTGGGGGGTGTTGTGAAAATGTGTCTCTCCAAATTGGTCAGTACCACATGAAATATCATATGTTTTCTATCGACATGGGTGGTTGTGATATTGTATTGGGTGTCGAATGGCTAAGTACTATGGGCCCCATTCTCATGGATTTTAAGGAATTAACCATGTAATTCAAACAAGAGGGACAACAATATAAGTTCCGAGGCATCACGACAGGTTCCCATGAGATCATCAGTTCCCATCACATGGAAAAGCGCCTTAGAAAAGGTCATCTTGACATTATTGCAAAACTCCATTCCATTCACGCCACTGAGACACCCCTGTGCCTCATGACCTTCAATCCATCTTCTCCAAACATCAAGTTGTTTTTTCCACTCCCAAGGGCCTTCCTCCTTCCCATGGTGTTCATGATCATTCCATTCCCCTTGTCCTTGGAATCCTTCCTCCCAATTGTTTAAGAATTGCTTGCCACATGTGTTATCCGTCCTAGTACTAGCTCCTATTCTTCTCCTGTGGCCATGGTACTTGTCGGGATAAATATATGCACTATTAATTCCCACATTTAATTATCAATCGGGCTCATAAACTTCGAGGTGTAGGCGTAGGAAATGCAGGATCATAGCCTAGTCTAGCCTAATATAAAGTCGACAAAACAATCTTCAAACCCACACTGTAGGAAATTAACACTAAGGATTCATCACCGGGACGTAGGAATAACTTAGTGCTATAAAGGTTTAGATCACAGTCTTTTATGCACTCGGGGTGATGTTCGTGTGATTAGTCGTGAGTAGCTTACTTAAGTTTTCTATCCTTCAATGATTATTTCCAGTAGTGGTTAGCTAAGCTACAAGAAAACTAAATCAAAGCGAACTAGATTAAAAGACAATGAAGACAATCTGAAAATGACTTGTAAACAAATGAAACTAAAATTCCAAGACAATTCTTCAAATATTGGATACAACAACAATAATGAAATCTACCTAACAGAATAATGGATCTACTGAATGAATGAAAATATGTAACAATGATCTATATGAAGAGGAATAAATGGAAGGAAATGCACTTTGTATTCAATGGATGCCAACATACTCTGCATATCAGTGCATGCAATAATATTTAAGAATCACAAGATTACATAAGTATTCAAGGTACGTATGTTATATGTTTGTGATAATAAGACAAAGAAATATCAATAGTGATCGCTAAAGATTTATCTTATCTAGAACCTGAACCCAAAGTCTGAAACTTGAACATGCTAGACTTATTAATCCATGCACCAACATTAATATATAAATCACAATAAATATATCAGTCCTATGATATGTTCAACTATTGTGTTTCAAGAAGGAATATTCAATAAAAAGAAATGATATACACCATGTGTTCCAAATCTCATGAGTAGGGATCAAATCCAATGTTCAAAAGAGACTTTATAAATGTTACTGAGAGAAGAGTTTTGTCATAGGACAGAGGTGCAAATAGTGATCAACTCCTCAAGAAATGATACCACAAACATATTGTTTATGCAAACCAGATTCTTGGTGCCAAGACAATGCATAAATGGATTATATAACTGTCACATGAATCAAGTGTCAACAATGTTCAAAAGAGACAAAAAAACTTCAGTTGTGTAAAACAACAAAGTGGTGCTATAAAATTGGAATAAAGTTGCACACATATGAAGAATGAATCTTGAGTCTTATTAATATTGAATAAAAACCAAAACTGCAATTAAAGAGAAAACTAGCTAGAATACACACCATAGAATAAAATGAAAATATATTGGACTAAAAGTAAATAAAGGGTGTTGGCAAATTTAGTGAACAGATAACGAATGCTTGTCATTGATGGAAAAAATGAAGATGACAGGCAAACAAAAGATAAGTTCAGAGAGGTGAATGATCGAAAGCAGTGAATGATTAAACGCAGCGAGAGCCGTTAGATTTGGTGCAGGGTCGCCGACAGCTGTCAGATCTGCAGAAGCTGCGAGGGAGATAAGCCTCGGGAGCAAGAAGAGCAGTCCCGACACGAGGAGTTTTCATCAAGATATCAGCCATCAGGAGATCGGAGTTTTCAAGGTCGTGAGAACCGGGATATTGAAAGTCTCGAAATCCCGACATAATCGGGACCGTCCAATTGGAAGGACGCGTGGCAGCAATCGGGCGCCATCGGGAGAAGCTCGACAGGAGGCTTCATCGAGGATCGAGACTTTGAAATGTCCAATTCACTTGACAACAAGAACCCCGAAATCGTGATTT
The DNA here is from genome assembly GCA_010110895.2 of Picea sitchensis. Classification (NCBI taxonomy): domain Eukaryota; kingdom Viridiplantae; phylum Streptophyta; class Pinopsida; order Pinales; family Pinaceae; genus Picea; species Picea sitchensis. Next base: position 57,089 of record SNQJ01S0031134.1, read on the forward strand.
GATTGCAGCCGTTAAGATAAGATGAGATCTGGACCATTGATCATCGCCCGTGTCAGAGTTTCGCGGATCGCAAATTCAAAAGGCAAAGAACACAATGCAACAAAAATTCTGATTTCGCGATATGCGATATCACGATTCAATCGCAGCCATTGAATCAAGAATGAGATCTGGACCATTGATCCTCTGCATGGAGTATCGGGGATCGGGACTTTGAAATGACAAAGTCACTTGACCTCAAGAACCCCGATTTCGCGATATGCGATGTCGCGATGCAATCGTAGCCATTGAATCGAGAATGAGATCTGGACCGTTGATCCTCTGCATGGATTATCGGGGATCGAGACTTTGAAATGACAAAGTCACTTGACCTCAAGAACCCCGATTTCGCGATATGCGATGTCGCGATGCAATCACAGCCATTGAATCGAGAATGAATCTAGACCGTTGATTATGGCTCGTGTCAGAGTTTCGTGAATCGCAATATGGAGAGACATAAGGCTGTGGTCACAGTCCTTGGTCACATCACCGAGAGATGGACAGATGTCAGAGGACAGGGAGGAGCCGAGCCTTGTCGCACGGTCAGGTGGAGAACGGCATAGAAGGTGACACGACAGGAGTGGGGCCCTTCGTCAATACTCCACCATTTCGGACCCCCCCGTATTAAAGACAGAAAGGAAAGGGGGTCCGTAATCGCTTGAGCGTCGTTGATCTAAGTGCTTTAATCCTAACCTCTCGAGAGATGTGTGTCCAATTCCGGACCCCCCCCCCCCTCCGCTTAAAGATAGAATGGCAAGGGGGCTCCAGAATCGAATCCCGACAGTAGATCTGAGAGCACAGATACTGACCGTCTAGATTTGCTCGCCGCATATCCAACGGTGTGGATAAAACTTGAATGTAATCGGAGGGTTACAGTTCTTTATCATAGATTAACCTTTCAGTTACAAATCCGTTAGTGAAACAGACTCATGATTGCAAATTAGTTGTTGATCAGTTGGCATTTCGGTTGGCTGGACAGTTGTCGTCATTTTGCCCAAGAAGTTGGGAAGTTGAACCGTCATGTTCGAGTGTATAAAAGAAGATGAACCAGACTGTGTCGGGTTGGTTGTTCTGGATGTGAAAAAGAATGAAACAGTAAGAAAAGTAGAGGAGAGGATGCGCAGGAGGAGATGGAGTATAAGAGAAGAATGACAAAAAGAGCAGAAGAATAGGAGAATGACAGAAAGAGCAAATGCAGAGCAGAATAACCGAACGAAATGAGAGCAAGAGTTGATGCAGAGTATACCTGCTGAACAGGCAGAGAAAGAAAAGAGCAGCAGAACAGTGTGCAGAAGACCAGATTTACAGAACAGAGAAAGAATGGTAAGATTTGATTTATCTGTGTAGTTGTCTATGTATTCATTATTTATTATTCAAGGGTGGTTGGGAGGTGATAGGGAGGACAATTGTCCTCAGAGGTTCAAGTGGGAGCTTGAACACAGGAAGTTGTAGCTTCCATCTGGTTGTAGCCAGAGAAACAAGGGTGGTAGGGTGGTGCTAGGGAGAAC
>SNQJ01S0031134.1:71994-82775 GCA_010110895.2 Picea sitchensis
TTAGGACCCTACTGTCACCAAATTATCTGTTCACACAAGTTAGCTTCTCTTCTCATATATATATAAAAATGGCTAATGCTAATAAAACACAAATTCTAACTAATAAAAGGAAGAGGACAACCTAACTTTGGAGTAACCCCACTAAAGTGGATGCATGGGCTCTTCCCTCATGTCTTACCATCTTCTCTCCACCCTTAGGTCGTCCTTAAAATCACACCACACTTGCATGAAAGGAACACTCAAGGCTTTGGATAAATAAGAGCAACCTACCGATGCTCTAATCCCTTTAGCATCTCCCCGACAACGACGCCAAAATGTTGGGCTAAATATATGCACTATTCATTCCCACATTTAATTATCAATCGGGGATCGTAAGCTTCGAGGTGTAGGTGCAGGAAACAAAGGATCAAAGCCTAGTCTAGCCTAATCTAAAGCCGACAAAACAATATTCAAACCCACACTGCAGGAAATTAACACTAAGGATTCATCATTGGTATGTAGGAATAACTTAGTGCTATAAAGGTTTAGATCACAGTATTTCATGCACTCGGGGTGATGTTCCTGTGATTAGTCGTGAGTAGCTTACTTAAGTTTTCTGACCTTCAATGATTATTTCCAATAGTAGTTAGCTAAGCTACAAGAAAACCAAATCAAATCGAACTAGATTAAAAGACAATGAAGACAATCTGAAAATGACTTGTAAACAAATGAAACTAAAACTCCAAGACAATTCTTCAAATGGATACAACAACAATAATGAAATCTACCTAACAGAATAATGGATCTATCGAATGAATGAAAATATGTAACAATGATTTATATGAAGAGGAATAAATGGAAGGAAATGCAATTTGCATTCAATGGATGCCAAAATACTCTGCATATCAGTGCATGCAACAATATTTAAGAATCACAAGATTACATCAGGCTTCAAGGTACGTATGTTATATGTTTGTGATAATAAGACAAAGAAAAAAAAAATGGAGCAACTTCCTTCATCCCCGAAGCAACAAAAATGGGTGACTAAGATATTTGGATATGGTTATGAGATCATTTACAATAAAGGAAAAGACAATGTGGTTGCTGACACTCTTTCAAGAAAATATGAAGATGAAGCGTCCCTTTTTTCCCTCTCCTTCAGTGTACCAGATTGGATCCAAGTTGTTCGCTAGGAATGGCTACAAGATCCCAAAATTTTGTATCTGATCCAACAATTGCAAACCAATTCTCATGTTTCCCTAGGGTACTCTTGGCACAATGATGAGCTTTGATACAAAGGATGTATGTATTTAAGTAAACAATCACAACTTAAATCCATGGTGCTTTCTAATCTTAATGATGCACCCAAAACGTGGCACTAAGGGTTTACCAAAACCTATGACTGGGTCAAATGTTGTTTTTTTCTGGGATGGTATGAAACATGATGTTCACACTTTTTTGGTGGAATGTGATGTTTTTCAATGCAACAAGGGAGGAATATTCAAATCTCCAAGCACACTACAACCGTTGTCGATTCAACCCACTATTTGGAGGGATATCTTTATGGATTTCATTGTTGGATTACCTAAATCGAGTAATAAGTCAGTCATCATGGTGGTAGTTGATAGTCTTTCCACTATGGCTCAATTTTTCATGGATCATGTCTTCAAGCTTCATGACATACCTCATTCTATTGTTTCTGATCGAGATCCCACTTTCACTAGCAATTTTTGGCAAGAACTGTTCAGGATACAGGGCACCCAATTGGATCTTAACACCACCTATCATCCCTAGACTGATGATCAAAATGAAGTTGTCAACAAGTGTTTGGAAACATATTTGAGGTGTTTTGCATCTGAAAGACAAAATCAATTGGCTTAATGGTTACCACTAGCTGAATGGTGGTACAACACTTCTTCCCATACAACTACTCACATGACTCCTTTTGAAGCAATATATGGACAAAATCTACCTTCAGTTCTCTCATACATTCCCGGTGTCTCGAAGTTCTAGGCAGTTGAACAAACTCTTATAGTTCGTGAGGCTATTCTTCGTACCCTCAAAGAGAATTTGATCATGGCTTAGAATCACATGAAGTAAAAAGAAGATCAAGGTTGCTCCGAACGTCAATTTGCTGAAGGAGACTGGGTGTTTCGTAGACTGCAACCTTATAAGCAAACTTCAGCAAGGTTGAACATTGTCAGAGACTGATGACCAAATTTTATGGTCCTTACATAGTTCTAAATTGTGTGGGATAGGTGTCTTATCAATTATATTTTCCCATTCATTCTAAGATCCATCCTATTTTTCATGTCTCCTGCTTAAAGAAGGTGATTGGAACTAAGTGCCAAACTCAAACTAGCCTCCCTGAGTTAGATGAAGAAGGATCCATCTAGTTGTAGCCACAAGCAGTCTTGGACCAGCGTGAGTTTCGTCTCCATCAGTGCACTATCAAGGAAGTGTTTGTATAGTGGAAATATACAACTCCAACAAATTCCATCTCGGAGCCAGCTACCATTCTGCAACAATTTCCTGATCTCAAGCCTTGAGGAAAAGGTTGTTTTTTAAGAGGGAGGGCATGTTAGGGACCTAACCTCCATAACCCCTCAAGTAGGTAGAATAATATATTTTCCATGTAATGAAGGAAAATATTAAAAAGGCCTAGTAATAAGTAAGAATAAGTCAAATGTAAGAAGACCTAATAGAAGCTTCCACTTCTAGATGATATCCCTCTAGATTATTCTTTTGGTAGATAGATTTAGTATAAATAGGAGTCGAGGGCATGAGAAGTTTTGTCTTGGAGATTATTGTAATAGAGCTCTACTCTGCTCGAGGTTTCCCCCATGAAGAGGAAAGTGAATATTGCTATCATTAATAAATGTGCTATTTCTGGTGTTATTCTGGTATTATTCTAGTATTATTATGATATTGATATGATTATACCATTGTTGTTCTACCATTGCTTGCTAAATATTTCTATTTTGCATACTATATTATATCTGGAATATTGTATATGACTAGGAGAAACACACTAGTTATTCTATCTCTCTCTCTCTCTCTTGGATATTCTATTGTACTCTCTCTCTCTCTTGGATCTTCTATTATACTTTATCTCTCTCTCTCTCTCTCTCTCTCTCTTGAAGTTGATCGGGTTTCTTGAGATTTTTAAAGCATCTTGAATACTAGGGTTTGGGTTTCATGCCTTGGAGACTTGGAGATTAGAGTTTTGAGATGAAACCCTAGGTTGTAATTTTTGAAGTGAAGAATAAGAGAAGATGTCTTTCCTTGGAGGACATGCTTGTGTGATACATGCTTGTTGGAGCTCCTTGGTGTGAGCTAGGGTTTTCATTGTTTTCCATAGCTAGGTTTTTGGAGAGCTAGAGGATTGTACTTGCCTTGTAATATGGCTGTGGTACGTACATGAACTTCATCTTTATGCATATTAATGAAGTATCTAGTTTTCCAATATTTGTGTAATTTCATTTTTGTTTTTTAGCCATTTATCTCTTAATGTTTTAGTAATTTCCAACATTTATATGCCTTACTAATTTGACATAAGTTAAGGATGAATTATCGAGTGATTTAACATTTATATTGAAGAAGATAAGGAAATATTTTATGCTATATCTAAAATTGTCATAAGTGATTTTTATATATGTATGTATACATGATAAGAAGAGGAATAAATGAAGAAGAGGGAAGAAGAGGAGGAAAGAGGATCATAACCAATGGACACTGGGCCTCTCATATTGAAACCTCATATATTTAATCTCAGACACATCCATCACATGGGATCAATTTCCTCTAGGATAACTTGGCTTTGGAAAGTTCACCCCTTCTAAGTCCAATGCAATTGTAGTTCTAGATACATCTATATTTGACAAAACCAAAGGTAGAGTGGTAAAGTAATTGCATAAAATACTATCGAGAGTTACAAAACTCATGGTCACTACTAAGACACTGCTAATGAAAAACATAAGAACAAATCCTTTTACCCTAGCTTCTACAAGTGTCACCTTTCCCTAGGCTTCAAAATTTAACATCCAAAGCATGGCTAAAGAAATTGAAGAATACAAACAAAAGGTAGAGCAACTGAAATAAGAGGTGGCCCACTACAAGGAATATATGCCTAGCCTATATGAGTTCAAGGACTATTCCATTTAACTCCAAGATGAACTCAACAACATTCAAAGGTTCATGTACATTGATATTCAAGAGTTCCATAGTCATGCAACCCAATTTCTCACCTACCTGGAAAATGTCAAAGATAAAAAGGTAGTGTTGTATGGAGTTGAACTAGGCATGGATGAAATCTAAAAGTGGAAAGAAGAGTAGAAGGACGCACCATAAGAACTACCCATAATGATTGAGAGAGAAAGTCAATGTAATTACATAGCCCCAGTGAATTGTCAATCGATGAACACATCACTCAAAAAAGATATCACTGCTTCGTGACTAACTACAAATTACACCTTGCTATAGAAAAAGTGATAGAAAGGTGTTATCTCCCGCCACTCAGAAACATAAGTTCACCCTGGCCCATGAAAAATGTTTTAAGTGAGATGGAGGAAAGTATTATGGGCAAGGGAATCACAATTGGAATGAATCCAAGGATCTCTAAGGAGGTCCTAAAAGAATATATTTCTATCCCTTCCAAAGAAATTAACTTGATTAATCCTTTCCTCAATACACTTAAGAGATGGATGGGACTAATTCCTAAAGAACTAGTGCCCTATGAAGTTGACTTTGAATAATTAAATTTTAGGCACATCATAGGAATATCTTCCCAACATGAGGTGTGGTCAACCTACCTAGAAGACAAAGCACATGGTCAACTATGACCACGGTGAAAGATAAATTTCAATTTATAATGTTCTTTAGAAAGAATATAGAAAGGAATCTTAAAAGTATATAAATACCAAAATGAAGCCAAGAAGACACCAAGTAGTTATATACTACAAATTTATAAGAGACAATCGACTTGTTGTAGAAGGGGATTTTGCTTGTTGATAATTTGTAAATTTTTTGTATTATTATAAAGACAAGAAGCCCTCGAGGCCAATTTTGAAGGAGGAGCACTTGTGTCTATCAATATGTATGCTAAGAACTCTTTCTAGTGTTTATGTTGTTACTTGGATCACTGTAAGACTGTATTTTTCTATTGTAGACTTTTCTACACGATGATTATGATTCTTTCTTTTCTTTTTTCTGGAATATTTGCTTTGGGATGGTGAATGAAAGGTTGTGAATGGTAATGGAATAATTTTCATTCCTATCCATATTCATATGTTTTCTCTCTTCTTAAATAACTTCCTATTCTAGAAATGCTCACAAAAATATATCATTAATATTGTATTTACTGGTTAAAATCTGCTCCTAGCTAGGGTAGGTTAACTAAAACTACACTCTACACTTATATTAAATCATTATGCATATGTAGTTCACAATCCATTTCATAAACAATAACAATGGTTCCCAGGCTAGAATTTGGATGGGTTTCCTATTCCAAACTACGTGAAGTCTAATTGGAGCTTTACGTCAAGGAGAACCCATGTTGTTGGAGAAGTGCACTTTTTCCACGAAAACATAAATTGTCACTAGAATGAGGGCTTGCAAATCAATTGAACAAAGAATCCATCATTCAAAGGAGAAAAATCAAAACAAAATTCCCATTTTGGTGAAATATTCTTCTTTCAAAATAAATATAGAAGAAACATGACTTCTAGGGAAAGGTTTAGAAGGAATGATCCAATAAACATAGTTGGTCATCATTGCCATGACTATAAATACATATGGCCATATTAGAAGGGAGTATGGTAGGAAGAGGAAGTATACAGAAGAGCCATGTATCTAGATGAAGTGTCCTTCATAATGGGTAGAAGTAGTAGAGGAGGAAAATAAAAAAGGAAAGAACAAATGGAAAAGGAGAGACTTGAAAAAGAAGCCAGAGAGAAGGAAGAAACAACAAAAACAACAACATGAGCAACAACCAATTTAGAGAGACTAGAGAAAGAAGTTGAAGCTCTAAGGCTACAAAAGGAAGTTGAAGCACTAAGACTACAAAAAGAGGTAGATGAGAGAAAAATAAATGAATTATTTAAGACCAATACATGAAGAAGAAGCAAAGAAAAAGAGAGAAGAAGAGGAGGCAAGATGATTAGAACAAATGGACACTATGCCTTCTCATTCTAAAACCTCACACAACACCCTAGACACATATATCACAAGGGGGTTACTTTCCTCTAGGAGATCTTGGCATGGGGAAGCTCACCCCTTCCAAGTCCGATGTGGTTTCAGTTCTAGATGCATTTGTATTTAACAAAACAAAGGAGAAGGATGTTTCATAAGCCCTTCCCAGAATGACTGAGAAATAAATTCAATTTAATTACACAACCTTGGTGATTTTTCAATGAATGAGCACATCACTTGAACAATATATCATTGCTTCCACGAATAACTACAAACATTTACACCATGTTGTGAAAAAAGTGATATAAAGGTGTCACCTCCCACCACTTGGAAACATGGACTCACCTTGACCCTTGATAGATGTTATAAATGAGCTAGAGTAAAGTTTTAGAGGCAAGGGAATCAAAGTTGGAATGACTCTGAGGATCTCCAAGGAGGTCCTAAAGTGATATATTTCTATCCCTTCTAAAGAAATTAACTTGATTAATTCTTTCCTTAGCACAATTAGGAGGGGACCGAGATTCATGCCTAAGGAAATAATGTCCTATGAAGTCACCTTTGAACAATTTATTTTTAGGTGCATCATAGGAATATATTCCCAACATGAGTCATGGGAAACCTACCTAGAAGACAAAGCACATGGTTGACTATAAACATAGTGAAAGACACATTTTGATTTTAAATATTGTTTAGAGAGAATAAAGTAAGGAAGTTTAAAAGTATATAACTTCTAAAAGGAAGCCAAGAAGACACAAATTAATTATAGACCGAAAAGATATAAGATACAATCAACTTGTTGTAGAAGGGACTTTTGCTTGTTGACATTTTGTAATTTTTTTTAGAATATTTCAATGAGAAGAATCCCTTAGGGTCAATTTTGAAGGAGGAGTAATAGTGTCTAGTATCGTGTATGTCGAGAACTTTTTCTGGTGTTTATGTTGTTACTGGGAGCATTGTAATATTGTATTTTTATATTTTAGACTTTTTTGCACGAATATTATGGTTATTACTTTGTTTTTTCTAGAATGTTTTCTTTGGGATCGTGAATGTAAGGTTGTGAATGGTAATGCAATGACATACTTCTCTACTTTTCATTTCTGTTCATATTCATCTGTTTCTTCTTTTCTTGAATATCTTCCTATTTTAGAAATAATCATAGAAATATATCATTAATCTTGTATTTACTGGTTAAAATATTCTCTCAGCTAAGATAGGTTAAATAGGGCTACACTTTGCACTTAAATTAAATAATTAATCATTTGTATTTCAAAATCCATTTCATAAAAAATTGTAATGGTTGCTAGGCCAGAATCCAAATGGGTTTTCTATTCCAAACGATGTGAAGTCCAATTGGGACTTTACATCAAGGAGAAAGACTAATGTTGGAGTAGGGTTCCCTATTTAGAGTAGAAATGACATATCATAACAACAATAGGAAATTGTAGAAGAACCTGAATACCACAAATACCCATAACTTTATTGATGGAAGAAATGTTCACTTGCCTCCTCGAGGGGACAACCTCTAGATACACATAGCTCCAATTACAATATGCTTCATAAGACCTCCAATTACCTTACTTCTACTTCATTATATAGTTTTTATCTAACCTCTTAGAAACTTTCTAGTAGGAAAAACCTTCTAGTAAGCCTTCTTACAATTATTTCTTTCACACTATTTCTACTACACGTGCCTTATTTATTAGAGATGGTCTGAATACATAGCAACCTATCTATCTACTTAAGGGGGTTAGGGTATGCCCCTAACATGCCCTCCTCCTTATAAAGAAACATTAATGCCTTCAAGGCTATATATAAGGGCATAATTGAAGGATCTATACTAGTTCTCACATGGCATCTTCGCACTATGTATCCCCCCACTATATCATCCCCACAATATATCATCCCCCAACTATATCATCCCCACAATATATCATCCCCCCACTATATTAATACCTCTTTTATAGTGCATTGGCAAAGATGCCTCTCTCTTTTTTCAAGCATGGAATCAAGCTATAACCAAATAGAACCTTGTTCATCCATTTCTAGAAGGAAAGTTTGAATACGATAATTAGAGTTGACCACATTGTTTAAGCGAGAGACATGAAAGATTGGATGAACTGTAAAGTAGGTCCAATTTGTAATCCATTTGCCTAATACGTTTGAATACCTTATAAGGTCCATAAATCTTGAGAGAATTATTTTGGTGGTGGTTGTCTTTAAGTGAGGTCTACTTATAAGGTTGTAGATGGAGGAACACCTCATCCCCTTCATCAAAATGGAGTTTGAAATGATGTTGATCAATCTACTTCTTTATCCGGTTTTAAGACATAATCATATTATCCTTGAGAGTGCAAAGAATGTTGGCTTGAGATGTGAGGGTTTTTTTACCTACTGCACTTTAGAGATTCCTCGTAAATAGGATAGTACTAATGGTGGATTTTGGCCATAGACAACCTCAAAGGGATTCATGTGAGTGGCACCATGATAAATTGTATTATACCGCCATTTGGTTAGAGATAACCACTAGATCCATTGGGTTTGTTTCTATGAAGTATAGTACCTCCAATATGCTTCCAAGAAATTTTTGACAACTTCAATTTGACCATAATTTTGGGGGTGATACACAGTTCTAATATTCAATTGTGCGCACTATATCTAAAACAACTCTTGCCAAAAATGGCTAGTGAAGGTGGGGTCACGATTCATCACAATTGTGTGCAACATACCATGAAATTTAAATATATTATCCATGAATACTTGACCAACCATAGAGGCCTTGAAGAGGTGTTGGAGAGCACAAAATGAGCATATTTGGATTGGTGATCAACCATAAACATGATTACAGATTTATTACCAGATTTTGGTAACCCCACAATGAAGTCCATAGTAATGTTAATCCATATAGCTAGAGGAATGGGTAAATGTTGTATTTCACCTAGAGGTTTCACTATCTCTCCCTTGTGTTGTTGGAAAATGTCACACTCTACCACAAAAGTGCTTATGTCCTTCTTCATGCCTTTCGATAAAAATGAATGTTTGAGTCTTTCATATGTTTTATGAAACCTAGAATGACCTACTGTGGGGGAGGAATCTAGTTTAGATAAAATATATGATTTAAATGTTGAATTTTTGGTCAAATAAATACATCCTTTATAGAAAATCTATTTATTTTTCCAAGTGTATCCCTGATATGCATAGGGTTCCCTTTGAAGTTGTTGGATCAAGCTAGTGATCTTGGGATTTGTTATCCATTCTTTGCGGACATCATTCAACAAATCTATTATTATGAAAGGGAGTGAAAAGAGGGACCCTTCCTCTTCATACTTATGAGAGAGAGAATATCCTATCACATTCTCCTTCCCTTTATAAATTATCTCATAGTCATACACCAACATTTTGGTGACCAATTTTTGTTGCCTAAGGGAAGAAATCCTTTGCTCTAGGAAGTATTTTAGGCTGTGATGATCAATTTTAATTTGTAAATGTTGCTTGAGTAGGTATGGACACCAAATATCCATAGAATCTTTTCATAAGTGGATTTTCCCAAGTGCCTCTCACACAGTTGTTTGTTGGTAAAAGCTAATGGTCGTCCCTCTTGCATGAGTCCTACTCCAACAACGTTACATGAGGTGTCACATTCCAAGACAAAAGCTTTAGTGAAGTTGGGTAGAGAGAGTACTAGGCTTGTATACATTCTTTAAGTCAGGGAAAATTTTAAGGATCCATACTTATCTTAAAGTGTAGAAACATTGGTGAATCTTATTAAGTCTTAAAATGTCAACCACAAAATGTTTGGCGATAGTTTTGTAAAAATACCAAATTTCTAAGGATTTTGTATAATTTCTAGAAAATTTTGGTGATCCTTAGAGTGAAATATTTTTATCTTATAGAATTTGGGCGAAGCACTTTAGAAAAAAATAGAAATTGACGAATATTTTTTTAGATAAAAACATGGAAAATTATCCCATGGGAAAAATTTAGGCCCTAAATTTTTCCATGCTTAAAGTACTTGAAGGCCCATTCGATGACGTCATTCCAACCAGAAGCATTATTTTTTAGTAAGGTTGTGAGAGGAGCTACAATCTTATCATAGTTCCTTATGAAAGTTCTTAATAACCAGTGACAACAAGAAAACCTCTTAAACTTTTAATATTTTTAGGGCGAGACCAATCCTTAATTGCTTCATTTTTTTTGGATCCACACACACACCATTATGACTAACAATATGGCACAAATATTCTAGTTTAAGGACAATAAAGGCACATTTGGACAACTTAAGAAAGATTTGATGATCAACAAGTAGTTGTAAGACCTAATCTACATGGGTGACATAGGCTTTGCAAGTTTTATTATAGAGAAAATTCTTATAAAAAAATACCAAGACAAAACAATGTAGACATGGTTTAAATATTTTTTTTCATGAGGCTCTATACCGTGGAAGGTACATTGCAAAGGAAAAAAGGCATCACCAAAAACTCATAATGTCTTTCATAGGTGAGAAAAATATTTTTAGGAATATCCACTCCTTTCACGTCAATTTGGTGATAGCTTGAGTGGAGATTGAGTTTGGAGAAGAATTGAACACCCTTGAGTTCATCCAAAAGGTCACCAAT
>SNQJ01S0031135.1:9625-52134 GCA_010110895.2 Picea sitchensis
TTTTGTATCTATCGATGGTAGAGCTAAGCTCCCGACTATATTGTTTCCAGTCATTCTCTGGTTCCTGGTTATGCCTCTGTGTTTGAGATTTCTTGGTTTATAACAAACAGTTCTCTCCCTTTTCCATCTCTGTTTCATCTGTTGCCTAAGGACTCACAGTAGTGCAACTGTTGCAGCAAAGGATTTGTTGTGGAGTTGTCGTGCCCTCTGGTTTTTTATGTGTTTGAATGTAAAAGGATTTTGCGTTTGAGCTCATTTCCTCTTTAATCTGTTGCATACCGGATGTCTGTAATAGATCATAGCGCTCTTCTCGCGTGACTCTTCCACCTACTCGCCCTTTATTGCAACTCACTGTTTGAAGTTTACGCAAGACCTCACTCGTTCATGCATGCCTGGTCTGGTTTATGAGTTGATACGATATGGTTTTGAGTTTCCCTCCGTTTGATCACCCTTTAAATCAAACTGTGACATTAAATCTGATGGGCTTCGGGCTCTGCTCCTGCTAGCAATCCAGGAGTGACTTCCGAACGCCAACACCAGCCACGTTCCACCTGACCATTCTTTCCTACTTAGTACCATTCCCCAATGGAAATCCATTTTCATTCAGTGCCACTTTTGAAGTGAGAGAGCATTCCAAATCCTCTGCATTGGCATATTGCTTCCACTGTGAACTCTTATTTAAGATTTTATACAATAGATAAGTCATATCTAACATCCTTCCTCGGAACTCCTATGCTTGACACATAGAGATTATTCACACACCACCTCTTAATCTCTTTGTTTCCTTCCACATCAAGCTTGCAACTGTCTACACATCTCTACCTTCAAGGCTATGGAGCCTAAATTTTCCTTTCTATGCCCATTAATGACATTATTCACCTGCTAGCTTCATGTCCCATGTGAGGATTCTTTATTTTGTAGTACCTCATCCAACTTTTGTAAGAAAAGTCATGTCTCCATGACCCTAACATCTGATCCTATTCTTGAATTGATTTGGTTATACCTCTAATCCTAATAAACCTGCAAGCAACCATCTTGTTAGAACTATACATAGCATACAAAAATTGTCAATTAAATTTACAGGTACATTTTCATTTAAAAGATAATATTATTCTTTAATTAATATCATTTTCCTTTTTATCATTTATTCGTAATGCTCATGAATTAACTCTCTTTTAATCATGACTGTGTGTCGGTTCTTTTGTCTTCATGAGTTGATCACAGACATGGATCGACTCATTATATCGTACTCATGCTTATGTTGTGTTCTTAGTTCACAAACAGTTCATATTTTGATCCTTTATCAATTCTCTGTATTATTCAATTGTTAACTCTCTGTCAAATTAAATATTTATGAGGTGATTCCTTCAAACCATTTACACATGACCATATGTGCAAAACCATGAGCTTATTGATTTGAGTGTTGCCTCTTCTTTTCCCTTTGTTTCTTTATTCCATATGGCCGTAGGTGGTGAGCAGGAACTAAGCTAAGAAGTGCTTGATCACTTATCAAAATCAACGGTCACGTCTTAATGTCACGACAATCTGGACGGTTCTCATTTACTTCGGAACTTCAGCTATTCGTGGCTCCTGAATTATGGAGTAGCAATTACTCTAAAGTGATTACCCACCGAATGATTCATAAAGCGGTGGTGACTGCTTATTGTCAGTTAACACCTCCACTTATGTTATCCTTCCACTTTACTTGATCATTGGTTGGGAAATCTCCCGAAGTAGATCAACGGTTAACATTGACTTCGATCTTTGGTGCTTCGCAACTTCAGAACCTTCAACTAGGACTAGATCAACGACCCTATTCCTCTTTCATGATTAATGATCGATATCCACTTCGAAACTCTAGCCTTCATAGGTTTCAACTTTCCCCACTTGTTTCCCCCCAAAACACTTTTACCCAGAGTTCACGATCTGTCGACGCGTGTCCTCCCGCAGATCAATGGTTGTGAATCGCTTCATCTCTTAGGGATGCAGGAGTTTCAAACTCTATTCCTTCACTTTCTCTCAAAATTATTTCACCCGAAGTCGATAATCTGTCAATGCGTGTCCTTCTGCAGATCAATGGCTGTGAATCGCTTCATCTCTTCGGGCTTTGGGAGTTTCAAACTCTACGCCTTCACCTTCTCCCGGAGTGTTGATCCTCCGAACCGCTAAACCGTTGTGAGATATACTACTGTGTGTCTTCTAGGATCAATGGTCAATATGTACTTTGGCCTTTGGGCCTTCAAGAGTTTTCAACCCAATGCAACCTGTCACATCTTTCCCCTCTTGAGTGCCCAGTCTCCAAACTTCATGATCTATCGCCACATGGAAAAATAATGGAAGCGGACACGTGGCCCAATCAGGTAGGTGACACATGTCATGTTCTAACCGACACCCCAGTACTCTATATGCTCAAAACTTACTGACACATGGCACACATCCCATGTGTCCATGTCATCCTAGGTGACATTTGCAAGCCACGTCACATCGAAAATCTCAGGCTTCGAAAATCTCAACCCTCAACTTTTTCCGAAATGATTTTATCTGAAGCTCATGATCTACTGACATGTGTCTCCTGTAGATTGACGGATACAATTTCTTGAGGTATTAGGACTTTGGAAACCTCAACTTTCAGCCTTCACTTTCCCTCAAAGTGTGTGGATTTATGTCGCGTGTCCTCCTGGATCAGACAACCAAGATTCACTTCTGGTGTTTACCTGAAGTTCACGGATTTGCACCACGTGTCCTCCTTAATCAGATGGTTGAGATTCACTTTGGATCTCTGGGGTCTGGAAATCTCAATTCTAAACTTCTCCTCACTTGATTTTTCCTGGAGCATTTTATCCGGAGCACACGATCGATTGACGTGTGTCCTCCTACAGATCGATGGTCCCTAGCTACCTCAGCTATTTAGAGTTTCGATGTTCGAGCACTAGAATGTCACATCACTACATGCCTTTCAATTTTGGGGGGCACACATCGATGGTGTGGAGTAGCCTTCCTTTCACCCCGAAATTTTTCTGACGTTGACACATAACCCCTCAGTGAAACCATGGTTTTTATTGTGGGACCTCCTTGAAGAATTAACTCTCGTGTAACTTGGTTCCCCACAATGCCTCCTGGTCGTCGATCTCTCTCCAAGCAATCTGACGATTGTGACTTAACCTTTGCTTCACTTTCATTGGATGACCCTTGTTCACCTGTCCTCTAATCCAATGATCCCATATCTCTCTTGATCCCATAGTGTGATCACTCCCAAATTTGAAGAGGATGGTCATGATCCTTCGAACCCTTACAAAGGATCTATGATGTTCTAACTCCTGCGTAGATTCTGCAATGCCATTCCTCCTAATATTTTCAACTTCACAGTCAGAATTTGATCTCAACCAAGAGACTCTGACCAACATACTTGGCCCATACTAGCCTGGTGTTTCAACCAGAATCTCTGATACCAATATATAACATACCCAACCACCCAGAGGTCAGGCTACGTCACTTAAATAGGCTGCAACACACCCAACCACCCACATATCTAGGCACACTGTAGTCCCAAGACACATTTCTATGATCTCTAATTCGAAGGCAAAGGATTTATCAACAATGTTAGGAGCATGCACACCACATGCATAATACAATATCCATGCCGCAACATAAAAGAGATAAACAATGTGCCATGCACAACAAATAACCAGCAAAAAGACAGGCACATTAGAATACATATCTCAGATATAATTAAATACACAGCGGAATAAATTAAACAAAAAACACAGAGAGCACTTATCTTTTCAAGTAAACATTCACCAACTGGTTGTAGACCAAGGACGTTCCTCCCAACCATAGGCATTGTTGTTCATTTACTCACAACAACAGGTCAACCCTGAGCCAGGGCTATGAATCCACAAGGGTGTGTCCTAGGCCAAGTATAAATACACATTATTTGGCTAAGTATCTCTCAGGTTTCCAAACCTCACAACAATCCTAATTTATATCTCTCTTTCCCCCTCATTTTGCACAACCCCGAGAAATGAACACCTTTCTCTGCCATGCATTCCCTGAGGTTGTTCCATTTCTCTCCAGGGCTCCAATGATACTGGTTAGTAAATATCCCTACTGGAAATTCCAAGGACTCTTAGATGTGGAAAGTTCCATCCAAACTACCATCAAGTTCATGCACACAGGCATCCATTCCCTCCTGAAATGATCAGGAAATCATTACATCCATTCAACGATGGCTCTCCTCTTCCTTCCATTCGTTTCTATGCTCAGCCCAAGATCACATGAACTCACAATAGTGAGTGAAGAGGAAGAAGAAAAAGTGAACCAATGAGAAGAGGATGAACCAAGGGAAGAACGACCCCAAAACATCCCCCAATAGATGTTTAAATAATTACATGAAGACAAGAGCCACATGGCCTCCCTCCCAAGAAGCTCATGTAACCCCCCTCTTCTCCATAAAATAAATTATGGGTAAACAAAATAATAATAACAAGACTTATCCCCTCAATCCCCCTCTCTCGTGGAATCACAGCTCCCTATCTTTTTTTTCATTGTCGGTCATGCAACTAGCGATGTATTTTATTAATGTATAGGAAGTGTTACATTTCCTAGGCACTCTGGCCCCTTTTCAACTTTATCGTCTCACCAGCCTAAGTCATATTTACATAATACATTATAGTTTATAAGGGTTAGAACCGGGATGTTACACTCTGATACCAAATGTAGATCTTAACCTTGTACAATATTTTACTGCAAACAAATTTTCAATAAAAGAACAAAAAAGATACAATGGAAAATACACACATTACACAGAGATTTTTCCCTTGGAAACCCAAACCAGGAAAACCAACATATTCTATATTCATTCACCTCATACATTGTTTACAATACAATATAAATATAGGAGTCAGTGACATCCAAAACCCTAACTCAATGACTTGGATTAGTCAACAACCCTAATTCCTTAACTGGAAATAGAAAACCATTGGAAAAAAACCATGTGCCAGAAAACCTCCCATATATGGACACAAAAACGAGGACCTACCAAAAATGGACACAAAAACTGAGGAAAAAAAACATTTTCGGGGGGGGGGCTGCCCCTAAACTCCACACAGGGGCACTCCGACCCCTGCAACCCCCCCCCTAGTGCCTCCCCTATGCACCCAGCACAACATAGACATTAGTTCTAGTCGTGCAAACAATATAACACATATCCAACATGGATGGTGTGTTATTTTTTTTCTTTCATTTTTGTATCCAGACATTTTTCATAATCTAAGCAATAAGCTAGTGATAATAAATTTTAGATCTAAGGAAATAAACCCACATTAATAAAATATTTTACTATAATGAAAGATTTTTTGTGATGAACTGTTCTAGTGGAATATCCATGGAATTTATATATCATATTGGTATCAAAGTATTTTTCTTGGGGGTATTAGTGGAAAGTTATAGGATCTAGGAATTGGATTAAGAAGGAAGTCACAAAACCCTATCCATGTGTTGTGGCCTCAACAACCCCCCTTTACATTCTCTTTTACGAGTCAAAGAAAAGGGGGCCCCTACTCAAATTTGAACTCTAATTCCTAATTCTCTACTGCTTGAACCTAATGTTAATTCTTTATCTACCTTGAGAGAGTTGGGGGTTTGATATTTATTGATTATTGTCTTTAAGGGAGGTTTATTATTCCCTTTCATCTTATTCTTTCAAATGTCTTCTTATGCTTCATGACTTATGATGCTTCGTTGACATTTGTATGATTACAATTGACAATTTATATTCAATACCTTTTTCATATTCCAAAGTATTTGATGATCCTATGTGGCTGCAGGGTTTGATGTTATATTGTATGTCTTGAATGAGTTTATTTTTGAGGATTTTCTGAATGGGTGGCTCAAATTAAAAACACATATGCACTATGCATCCTCTTGATTTAATGTTTTTCTTAATGTCTTCATCTTTATGTTCTTGTATGTTGATCATACTTTTCAGTTTCGAATTCTTATCTTGAATCAAAATATCATGAATCCTTCCTTTGAGTTTGAAATTGGTACATGCAGTTTTCAGGGCACTTATCTACAACATTCAAGATCATGGATGATTATCTTTGAACAAACCCAAAATTCATTCATAAGTTTGTTGAAGGAATAGAATGTAATTTCTATGGTATAATGGAAAGTGTCTTCGTCCTCGCATAATTTCTCTCAACTTTTCTATGGTTGCAAGAGTAGGTTCACAAGGTCACTTTCTTCACATGACTGCTCCATCCTTGAAATGCATGTGGGGGAATCCCTTGATCTTCTTATTATTACCTATACTTCTCTCTATATGGATCTTATCTATCATTTGAAGCCAAAAGTCATCATTATGAACTATGACTTGTCTTTCCCAAACCTCAGCCAATTTTGTTTTTTATCACCATTGCATATATGATGTCTCAGGTCGAAACATTGATCCTTATCCAGAACCTCGATCCTTATTGGGATTACCCTCACCGAGAAGAAGATTCACCTTTGATTATTGTTGCCTCGAGGTCTAAAGTTTGCAAGTATATTGGATCCACTTTTCCTACAATCCTATCTCGCAAGCTCATCAGATTTACTCTATCGAGAATCCTCATTTGGAGTGTTGAGTCTTCATTGTCTTAAGACTATTTTCAAGCATGAATGTCGAAAGCCTATCGTTCTCCCCCCATAGAGTTTGTCTTATTGGGTTATCCCAGTGAAGTCCCTTGTGATATTCCCAAGGTCTGAAAGGTGTGAGCTTCTTTGGATTGATCTCTATTGGGTCTTTTTTTCGACCTCCCCTCTCTCTGAAAACCCAGTCCTCGGACCTATTGAGATTCTTTGATGTGGAACCTTATCCAATCATCACTCAATGCTTTCTCGCCACTTGTCGTAAACAATTTCATGCATCATTTCCTGATGTGGGAACCCATTCCCTGATATGATCATATTCCTTCTCCTTGTAATTTTATTAGGTATGACCTCTGATATCTTCATCTTGACTATATTGACTTGTATCGTTCGTCTGACTAGCATCGATCTCTTTTTATCATATGAGTCTCTCTTTGCAATGCTAATGTGTTGCATGACGTGTCGTCTTTTTACTTCCTATCTTATTTCCATTTTTCATATTCAAATTTAAGCGATCATGATCTCTGTACAACATACCTACCTGACTCAACACCCAATTACTTGAAATCTACATGGAAAAACTTGCTCCTATTTTTCATCCCTAGGAATAGAACCCTGACTCATGTGTAACTTGGCCTTATTTTCCTAATTTTTGTATATAATTTGTATAGTTTTATTTTATTTCTAATTTTATTTATTTATTTTTATGTATTTATTTATTTCTTTTTGTAATTTTCCCATGGTTTTGATTGCACATGGTTTTTACAAATTGTCCATGGTTTTTTATTTCCCATGGTTTTCCTAAAATTACCCTTGGTATTTATTTTTACATGGGAAAAATCAAGTTCACTTTAGAAATAGTTTTACATGGGTAAAACTTGTTTTGCATGAGTAGAGATAGTTTTACATGGTGTGTTTTGCCTAAAAACCTAATGTATAGTTTTTATATGTACATTATCATTCTTTTTTTCCCATTCTTCCCCTAAGTCATAGGTTGTATATTTTAATTTTATTTTTCTTAACTAATTTCATTTAGTTGTTGGAAATATAACTGAGAGGGGGGGGTGAATCAATTATGTATATAAGCTTGAAACTTTTCTTGTATTTTTTTTTCTAATTCCTTTTAGATTATTATTTAATGTGTTGTTGATAACTTATCATGCATAGATATACAATATTTGATCAATCACACAGAATACACAGAGACATTGATTTTCATGAGGCAACCCATAAGGGTGAAAACCTCTTCTTCTTAGGATGTCAATCAAGCTCCAACTTTCATGTACATTGAAGTTTTCGAGCTCCAACTCAAATATGAGGCTACAACCTCTGATAGCAAGCTACAACTTACAAAGAGCACCAACTCTCAGATTTCTCTAGCACCAACTAGATGGAAGCACCAACTCCCAGAATATCTTCTAGAACCAACTAGAATTTAGAGTACTGTAATCCTCCCTAGCACCACCCTACCACCCTGATTGAATCTTACAAAAATTTACTTACTTGATCTATCTCTGATATGGTTTTTTATAGCTCCATGTCTCCTCTGCCTTCTTCAGCTTCTATACTATATTCTGCTTCTTCATCGTTCAGCTACTATGCTCTGCTCTTTTTCCTCCTACGCTCAACATCGCCTGTTGTTCAACTTCTCTTCTGACTTTTATGCTATGTGTTGCCTCTACATCCTCTTCACTGCACCACAGATCTCCCCTTCATATTATGCACTGCATCTCATCCTACCCACATGCATCACTCTCCGAGAGATACACTGTCTCTTCTATATTCTACATGTCTTTCACACACCGAGTCATCTACCTGATCATCATGTGAACTCTTCATCTTCTTTGGCCATTATTCAAGGTTCTTTGGCTTCTCTGGAAGTTATCCTGAGAATATTTTTCTTCTCTATCCGTCAAAATTCTTTGTCTTCTCTGGCAGTTATAGCCAGTCATTTTTTTTTGGCTTCTTTGGCTTCTAAGTCCCCTCCTTCATGTGACCTCTTGCGGTAAACATATTCTTATTCAAAAGGCACTTCACATTCTTGGTCTAGCGAGAAATAGATCCCTATTTTTTTATATGACCTTGGGCGATTAACTTCACATGACCACATTATTACAGGCGCGAGCTCTCTTCTCATTATCCCCCTGTCACATGTGACCACGGGCAACGTCCTTGTATAAGAAAATGATTGCAGACGCATCCAATAGTGGTTTGGGATTAACCTATTTTATCCCCACAATCTACCTCCAGCTACCACATACCCCTTCTCTGATACTGTGGTTTCAATTGCGGCCTACCCTTAGAAAATTAACTTCCAAGCAACTTCTGATCTCGCAATCAGGTGTGATCGTCGATCTCGCAGTCTCTGATAGATTCCCTCGATCAATAGATATGATCTATTGTCTTTTCCTGACTTCTTTCCTTTGTCCATGCACGATCCTTAGTCTCATAGACCAAGTGACATGTGGCCCTCCAAACCAACGGACGAGATCAATTTCGCCTTTCAAGCTTTGAGAGTCTCGATTCTCGAACTCCGCTTGCTCTCGGAGTCCACGATATAACAATGTGTGGTCTTCTAAAATCAATGGTCACAATCCCTTCGGGTATTCAAGGTTTAAAAATCTCAACTTTCCAACCTTTCAACCTTCCTTTGATTTTTCTTGAAGCTGACAATCCACTGACGTGTGTCCCTTTCAGATCAACGGTCATGATCCTTCCACGTCTCCAGACTTCTACTGGAAATCCTTGAAGTGAGATTTCTTTGAAATCTCAGATCAACTGAAACATACTTCCCTTGACGATCAACGGTCGATATTTGTCTTCGGTGATTTTCATGTTCTCCCCATCCACAAACTTCTAAATTTATGAATTTCACGCCACCTGTCCTCCTCGACGATGGACGGCCCCAAACCACTTCAGGACTTTGGAACTTTGGGCAAGTGCTAGTGGTAAAGATCTTGAATTAAAACTCCCAGAGTGATGTCACTTACTTACGTCACTTCATGATGTGTCATGAGCCTAGTAGCTGCCATGTGTCACTTGGATTTATGATTTGTGCGTACCTGAAATGTCGAATCAACTTGACACTTGTCATTGTCTGATTGTGCCATGTGTCCTTCCTGATGTAGTTTTATTGACATGGATCCTCATTCACTTTGGGACTTTGGGTATTTCAACTTTTCAAGTCACCAATTATTCTGAAGTGAGAATCCCCAAACAATAACCTCCTCGCATCTTTTAGACCCGAAATAAATGTTGTTCATCAATCATGTTCTTAGATTGACGGCTTGATCTTTCTACAATGTTGATTTTCTAGCTTATCCTTTCCTTCCACTTTAAAATGATCTGACAGCTGACGTTTACTCCGGCTCTCCGAAATTCGGGGATTTCAGATCTCAAATTGAAACTCTCGAAGTGATTTCTTTGAAGCGTAACCTCCTCACATCTTTATACCCGAAACAAATGTTGTTCATTGATCAAGATCTTATATCAATGAATCTTGGTTATCATGTCCTTCCACTTAAATCAATATGATAGTTGATGGA
This sequence comes from Picea sitchensis, assembly GCA_010110895.2. Taxonomy (NCBI): domain Eukaryota; kingdom Viridiplantae; phylum Streptophyta; class Pinopsida; order Pinales; family Pinaceae; genus Picea; species Picea sitchensis. The sequence goes on from SNQJ01S0031135.1 coordinate 19,801, forward strand.
AATTCGGATGATTGAATTCTCAATCGTTTTGCCCCACTTATCCTACCCTCCCATTAATTCAAGGCCCTAACCCTAAACTAGTTGGTTGACCCTACAAACATAAAAAGTCTAGTTAATTTTAATTTTAGTGTTCGTTTTAAAGCTTGATTTACTCAGAAGGTGTGTGGTAGTGCAACTGATGTTGTTAAGACTCTTGCGAAAAATGAAACCTATAAGAACACTAGCAAAGAAGGATTATCTTTCTTATTTTCTTTTGAAATGATTTTATGATGAGAAGAAAACACTACACTATGCTAATTTCTTTTTCTTTTTCAAATAACAATGCAAATAAAATTCCAAGAAAGAAAGAGACCTAACAAGCTAAGTATTTTTTTTTTTATATTTTCTTCCAATCAAAGAAGAAGTAACAAAAGATTGTAAAAGAAATTGATTTTAAAATTTCAAGCTAAAAATAAGTTTAAAAAGCTAGGAACCACAAGATTTTTTTTTTTTTTTTAAAGACAAGCAAACTGACGTCAAATCTAGGCTTAAAGACTGTAACTACAGAGACCAGTACTAAATCAAGAAACCCCTGAGAAGTCAGACTTCAATCAAGGAAGAGGATGATTGCCTCTTCTTAAGAAAAAGGATTCCTGACACAAGCACGCCACTGACACTTAAGAAACCTGTGTATGTACACGGGTTGTCCAAAGGTAGAGCTCGTATGTAAGCGGGCAGACCTTCTATAGGTCGTTTACACCTCTGTAACTCCTTAAAAAAAAAGAAAACAACAGTCAAAAGGACAAGGCAGGGAATACTTGTATGGAAGACCAGAATCCCTTAAAGACACAGTAACTTGTACAGAACTCAAAGAGGTAATTAAACCAATTAAAACACCCAAAAAGATCCCCCAAAAACTCTAGGCTCCCCAGTATGGTCGCCAATTCTTCTATAGTGGGAAAACCCCCCTACGGACTACACTAGGGTTCTAAAGTGCAGGTAGAGCTAACTATCTAAAGTCTCCTACTCTTAACCACTATCCTAACAACACCCCACATTCTTATATAAAGTACAAAGTATAGGTATCTGGTATTCTTACCTCGAACTCTACATCCGGTGTCGATCCCTGTAAAGCATTTGGAATTTTGAGCACTATAAAGCATTGTTTTTATCACTTTGAGAAAATAATATAAAAGATCCATCGGAAGCTAGACCAAGATATGTAGCCCAAGAGAGGGGTGAACTCCCTTATCATTTGTTGTGTTATGTGTTTAGTGTTAGTTGTTAATTGTTGGTTATTATGTGCATCTTATGTGTGAAAACTTTTTTTATTTTATGTGTTTTCAAATTGATCATTTTTACCAGGAACACATAATTAACACTTACAAATAATTTAAAAGATTCAAGTCTTCTTCATTTTCAGATCATGTCTTAATGTTCCTTTACATCTTGATTTGGATTTACATGAAAATGTTGAAAATACTAATGTTTTAGTTGGACTTTGTATGTATGTATATTTCTTTACCATGGGGTATATAGATAAGAGAGAGAATTATTTTTTGGAAGGAACATATGTATCCTCCCATGATACAGGTAAATATTGGTGGCCACCCACCTATTCCAACTGGCTCCTCATGTTCGTTTTTGTTCAACACATTCTTTTGTACTTCTTTGTATTGTGGGTTCTACACTTTTGGGGCTTTCTAAAGCCCCACACATCCTCCAGGTGGATATGGGTGACCTCTCTCCTAATCCAACAAGATTGTTTCGTATGTTTTCATGTCAGCACATCTTTTTTTACTTCTGGGGTTTTTTTGGGGCCCTAAACATTGTTTTTCTGTCTCACCATAGCTAAATTATAGACGAAGTCAAAGTTTAATAGCATAATGTGTAGTTCCATAAAATACCTTTCCAATGGGCTATCACGTGCCTAAAATGGAGGTCGTATGAAAAAGTTACAGCCCTAGTAAGTTGAGGTACCAAATTACACCAACTTACCTATAGGGCCCACATAACTTTTGGTCTTTCACCTTATAGGGTTAGGTTTTTGGATGTCTAGGGTTTTTGCATTCATGAGTAATATCAAAAAGGCCTATGGAGCCTCATTGTAATCCATTATGCTCAGATAGATGCATGTAGCAACCACATCTCTTCTCAGAGATAGCTACCACCATTCGAGCAAGTTTTCAGTTCTGCAGTTTTATAGTTTCAGCCTATTTCATTATTTAATAGAAGATACTTTTCACTAGATATGTGTGTCATTCTCCATATCTATGTGTTTATTGTATTCAGTCTATTAATCATTTCAATTTTCTCCTAAATATGGATCAGCGGGATCAAAGCGGTCTGCTCTTCATTTATTTTTATTAGTGCATGTCCCCGACAAGATCTAGGTACAAGAAGTTGGGACTTGAACCAATCTAACCATTACTAGATCAGTCACACCGAGCCCGAAAAAAACCCATGGGGGATGAAAATAAATATGATGGAGGAGTAGATCATATTAAAATGTTTCTTGAGGAATCCCTCGTGTGACAAAGGAACGAAATGATGGACAACTTTGCACAGATCCTTCGACGGTTTCCCATAGGAGAAGCATCTTCATGAAGTGGCCATGCAACCCCCTTCAATGTATAGGTAAATTTTTATATTCCATTCTTTGAAGGACTGATAAATGTGGATGTTGTAGATAAATGGTTTAATCTTCTCAAAGGATATTTTTCGGTCCACAATTTTTCCCATAGGGAAAATATCACTTTTCCACTCCTAAAGGTCATTCCCCATGTTAAAGACTAGTGGGATACTTACTTTGAGAAAAGGGTCATGGAGGAATCTACATTGTTTATGGTGGCCCCTAAATGGGATTCCTTATGGGACTCCATTAAAGAACAATACTACCCTGTTGAAAGCTATGAGGACCAGTACACCAGATGGACCACCCTACGTCAATAAAAGGACTAGACAATACCATATTTCAACAATATTTTCCATACCCTACGCACCAAATTGGGTATCAAAGACTATGAGTGTCATTTGGTTTTCAAATATCATAGTTTTTTGCATAGATACATTCAAACAGAAATGGATTTCCTGGACATCGCCTCTTTGGGCACAGCTTATAGATACGTTATCAAGATCGAGCAGAAATTTAAGTAGAAATGGTGAGAGTTTGGATCTGCAAACCTCTCATAGTCGAAGTAGGGAAAAGGTAGTCCCAACCCACACAGCAAGGGACCAAGTCAATATGGCCTCCCTCAATACAACCATTCCAAACCACAACACAAGAAGGGAAATGAGAAGACGAAGAAGGACACAGGAAAATGGTGTGAGTACCATAAAATTCCTTGGCACAACACCGAAGAATGTCTCTCCAAGAAGTTCCTCGTGGCTGAGCTGAAGGATTCTGAGTCAGAGGTTGATTCTGATTCTGAGTCAAATCCTAAAGAAGGGAAGCGGATTATCGATGTTGAACCCAATGCCATTGTCACTACCACCAAGGTCTAGCCAAGTGAACAAAAAAACCAGAGGAAGGGGAACACCTCTTTCACTCACAAATGAGGGTCAAGGGGGCTCTGATTCATTTCATTGTTGATAGAAGTTCCTGATTTCAGTAGAGGTTGTCAAGTGATTGGACATGCCAATGACACTGCACCTGCAACCCTACACCATCGGTTGGCTACACCAAGGAAGAGATCTCTGTGTCATCCAACAGTTTCATCTTCCCTACAGCATCAAGCCTTTAAAAGATGAGGTACTATGTGATATTGCTCCCCTTGAAGTTTGTGATGTTCTTTTAGGACAACCATATTTGTGGAAGTGTCATGTTGTGTATGAGTCTATACCCCACAGTGTTATTATTACTTTGGGTAGACAATTTTACAAGATCCCATAGGTAGCACCACCTATTTTTATTTCTTTAATCTTTGTTAAGCAATCTAGTAAGGTCATTTCACAGACCGGAAAGTTCATCTTCTTTGTGATCCATGCTCACAGTAATAAGAATTTTTTTGCCACATACGTGGCCTCTACACAGTGCCTCTCTTTGCAACAGAATCAAGTGGATGGGATCATGGCAGAACATAGAGACATCTTATCCTCACCTACAGGGGTACCAACACACTACCAAGTCAAGCATCCAATTGATCTGACCCCGAGTGCACCTCTACTTAATGGGATAGCCTATCGATGCTCACTGATGGATAATGAAAAAAATCAAGCATCAGATCTAAGAGCTTCTTCAAAAGGGGCACATCATACCCAACTCCTCCCCTTGCGGAAGCCCGATTGTACTAGTGCAGAAGAAGGATGGGACTTGGTGACTCTACATTGATTACAAAGCCTTAAACAAAATCACAGTCAAGAACCGCAACCCCATTCCCAAGATTGATGACCTTCTTGAACAACTCAAGTGGGGAAATTTCTTCAGCAATATTGACCTAAAGTCTGGATACCACCAGGTTCCCATCAAACCAATGGATGTATGGAAGACAACCTTCAAATCTAAAGAAGGTCTCTTCGAATGGCTAGTCATGCTCTTTGGCTTAACAAATGCACTAGCCACTTTCATGAGGTTGATGGATTATGTATTGAGACCCTTCACCAACTCCTTTGTGGTGGTATATTTGTATGATATCCTCATATTCAGTAGAACGTGGGAGGATCACATGCAACATATTTTGCAAGTTTTTAGCACTCTGTGGCAACACAAGTTGTATGCCAACTTGGAAAAATGCTCTTTTGGCATGAACAAGGTCCAATACTTGGGATACATTGTTTATGAGCATGGGGTACATGTTGATCCAGCTAAGATCCAAGTCATCCGTGACTGGCCAGCCCCGACCACACTAACCGAGCTTCAGATCTTTTTGGGGCTAGCCAACTTCTACCAACGATTCGTGTTGGGATTCTCCCATATTGCATGGGCCCTCAACTAGGTGACCAAGGGAGATGGAAGGGCCAAGTTCATGTGGGGTAAGGAGTAGCAATGAGCATTTTATGATCTAAAGAATTTCTTGTGCTCAGCTCCAATACTCTCCTTGCTCGATCTGCAACAACCATTCGAGATTGAGAATGATGCATATGACTATGTTGTGGGTGTAGTTCTCACTTAACACGTGCATCAAGTGGAATACCATAGTAAGACACTCTCTGATACTATCCGGAAATACCCCACCTATGAAAAGGAAATTTATTTCATTGTACAAGCCTCTCGTCAATGGAAATATTACATTTTGGGGAAAGAGACGATCATACACATTGATCAAAAGCATCTGCAATTCAAACAAACATAGTGGAAATTGAAAAACGACTTCCATCAAAAGTGGTCCACCTATCTACAACAGTTTCATATCAACATAAAGTATAAGACATGTATCTCCAATCATGTCACTGACTGCCTCAGTCGACCCCCTATAGCTTCACTTGCCACTGTGCTCCATTCTTGTGGACATGAAGCCTCTGAGTGGCCCCAACTTTATCAGCAAGATCTGGACTTCGCCACCACATATCATCTCTTTGTTACAGGCTCAATTGTCACTGATTTTCACATTCGAGATGGAATTTCATGCCACCTGGGCCATCTCTGTGTTTCTACAAGAGAGCATGCAAAGATGATTTGGGAATCCCACTACAGTTGAGTGGCAGGACATTTTGGCATAGAGAAAATCGTGGTCGTTCTTCATAAAAAAAAATATTGGCCAAAACTTCAATAGGACGTTAGCAATTATATCAGATCTTGCATTTCTTGTGCCATTTCCAAGCCATCCATAAAGAAGAAAGGCTTATATACCCCTCTTCATATTCCTGAGAAACCTTGGGAATCCATCTCAATGGATTACATGTCTGGCTTGTCATGCACCAAGCAAGGAAATGACTATGTGTTTGTGGTCGTTGATCGGTTTTTGAAGATGACCATCCTCACAGCTTGTAAGAAGATTGTCATAGTGGGAGAGACTGCCAAGCTCTTCTTCGAGCGAGTGTGGGTCCACTTTGGGATACCACAGACCACAATCTTTGACCGAAACAATAGGTTCCTCAACACCTTTTGGTCGATTCTCTCATCTTTGTTGGACACCAAGCTCACAAAATCCATTGTTTTCCACCAACAAACTGATGGCCAAACTGAGGTCATCAATCAGATGATTGTGCTTATCCTGTGCATGTACAATTTTAAGCATCCATGTACATGGGACGAGAGTCTTCCCTATGTCCAACACAGTTACAACAGGGCTCTCCATAATTCCACCAGCCATAGCCCATTTCAGGTGGGTATGGGATTCCAACCCTTGGGACCCATTGATGTTTCACTCCCTCTTTCCACCGCACAGATATACTCTTCCCCTGATCAGTATGCGATCAAAAAATACACAAGATTCATTTATCATATTCAGCACATCCACCAACAGGTCTAGGAGATTTTGTAGAAATCCAATGCTAAGTACAAGCAACGCCATGATCAACACAAGGTACCACCAGTTTCAGGTTGGCAACAAAGTCTGGTTACATCTGCAGAAGGATCATCTCACTGGGCCCCATCGGAAGATTATCCCACTTTGTTATGGGCCTTATAATATCACTAAGGTTGTGGGTAGCAATGATTTTGAGCTAAACACTCCACCCTTCCTTGGTCTACATCCAGCATTCAAAGTTGACCTCCTTCGGCCATATTTTCCACCATTATTGGACACTTTTGAGATCACGGAACAACTAACACCAATAGAGATCAACCCTAACTGCATGGAACAAGAATCCACTGATTAGATCATGGAAACATAGGTCAAGGGCACTCGCCAGTAGCAGATCCATATTTATCGGGTTGTCAAGGCAGGGAAACTCCTACACCAAAGCTAGTGGCTCACCCAGGGCCAAATCTAGTTGAATTTTCCTCACCTGATGGGAGAAATCAATGCAATAGATACCATTGCTTCCTAAGGGGGGAGGATTGATCTAGGTGGATATTGGTGGTCACCCACCTATTCCAGTTGGCTCGTCATGTCCGTTTGTTTTTAGCACGTTCTTCTGTACTTATTTGTAATTATGGGTTCTAAACTTCTAGGGTTGTCTGAAGCCCCACACATCCTCCAGGTAGATATGGGTGTCCTCTCGCCTAATCCAACTGGCTTATTTTGTATGTTTTCATGTCAGTACATCTTGTTGTACTTTCGGGGTTGTTTTGGGGCCCTAAACGTTATTTTTTTGTCTCACCACAATACAAATGTACACTGATTTAGAGTTTGGTAGTGGAATGTGTATTTCTTTGAGAGACCTTTCCAACGAGTTATCACGAGCCTAAAATGGAATTCGTATGCAAAAGTTACGGCTCTAGGATGTTGAGGTACCAAATTACACCAAATTACCTATAGGGCCCACATAACTTTTGACATTTCACCTTCTAGGGTTAGGTTTTTGGATGTCTAGGGTTTTGGAATTCATAAGTAATATCAAAAATGCCTATAGATCCTCATTGTAATCCATTATGATCAGACGGATGTGCGTAGCAGCCACATCTCTTCTCGAATATACTACAATTCAAGCAAGTTTTTAGTTATGCAGTTTTACAGTTTCAGTCTATTTCATTATTTAATAGAAGATAATGTTCACTAGATATTTTTGTTATTTTCCATATCTCTATGTTTATTGTGTTCATTCTGTTAATCAGTTCGTTCCACTCCTAAATCTGGATCATCCCACCACTCCATTCCCCTATTCCTTCCTTGTGTTTAAAAATAAACCTCTTGTGTAGAAAATTTGAGTTCATATTCTTTTGTAGTTGACCAAGAGGGGGAGGGTTCTACTGATAATGGGAAACTTCCATTCACACCGATGGTTATGTTAGGATCTCATTATCCTATCTCATCTTTTCCATTAGAAGAAATCGAGGAAGCTATGGAGCAAAACATAAATGTTGATCAGACAATTAATGAAAAAAATCTAGACACACATCACATGAAATTTTCCTCACCCATGAATAAAGTGGAAATAGTTTATGTTGATTTCAATAATTATGTTGTTATAAATTCTCCTAGTTTAACCGATTTAGATCAATAAGGTTTTCCATTTTTTGTTAGATCATTTATTGAACCTCCTTGTTCTGAAAATTCTTGGTAATTTCTCCTCTCTTCTAACCATGAGTATGTTTTGAAAGATGTTTTAGATTCTCATATTGTGAGGGATCAAAACAACCATGTTGACCATTTCTCTCAAGGAGAAGAAATAAGCATACAAGGAATAACACTTTTAGCACAATAATCCACTTTTTTCATGGAAGAGAGAAAAAGTGTCAATGAAGAAAGTGTTGATTGTGAAACCATTCCTAGTTTGGAGAAAACCAATTCACAATCAATAACCAATGTTGTGATACCCCTATTCTCCCCAGTATGTAATTATTAATGAATTGATGATTGTCATGCCATGGCATACCAACAATGTAAATGAATTATTTTTTAATTGAAAACGCCAACAATTGATTGTGGGGGTGAAGCCTTGAAATTACTTTCCATGATACCATGAGAGATATTAATAATGGGAATAGAAGGGGGATTCATGTGTAAAATAATTGTTGGTTTTCCTTTCTCTTTTACCCATTTACCATTACAGATTGACCTCGGTTCATAACCAATAAGATTCCCAAAGAAATCCCTTAAATACTATCGGCTCCTATGGTCACCCAGAAGGCAACGCAGTACATGGAGTGTACTACATAGTCTCACTCGAGATAGCTCTTATGGGTGGTTGCAATACTCAGGTGTTTACAACCTGGGACTAAGCGAGATCTGTGCTTGTATGGAACAACATTTATTTAGTCCATTTAACATCCTATTATAACATTTATTCTACACATGCATGTAAAATACCATATATACTTAATCACTTCATTCATTCAACATTCATCAATTAATCAGACACATCCATTCAATCCCACAACACAATTTTACCATGGTTCACCCCCTCTTGGGATACGTCCACAAAGATATGGCTCTCAAGATTTCATTATGGTTTAGAAAGATACCACGTCGCGTGTGTTTACATTATTTTTTCTCACTCTCCTTAGCAGGTTCCTCGATCCCTACGAGGCTGACTAGATCACCACAAGATCCTCAGCCTGCGATCTAACCCTCAAGATCAAGTTGCTTACTAGCTTAATGATTCGTCCAGTTCTTACAGTACTCTTCCTCTCTATATCCCCTCTATGTTTGTCCCTTTTTCTCTCCTAAGTACTACTTATTTATATTTTTGGCTCACCGGCCATTACAATGTATTGCAAAAACCCTAACCTTAGCGTCTTTAAGTCTTCCATGCATGCACGCGTGCTGCTTTTCCTTCTAGTTGTCACTTTCCTCTTGTATGCCTTTATTCCCAAAATAGCCTTTCTTTATGATTCAACTGGCTTCCAACAGACCACCAAAATGGACATGTGGCTCGTCCCGAGCCACCTAATCCTGGTGTTCTTCATCAATCTTTCTTGTGATCACTTGGAACTTATCCATGAGCTTTGTTTCTTACATTTGGGCCTATGCAGTATTCTCTTTGAGTGCATCCAATACCTACACTACAATCTCGTCGCTAACCATCCTTGCGCACTCTGCCTGGGTTTGTACCATATTCATTTTTTCTTCTTCTGCCTATGCAATGACCTATGTTTCCCACTCCTTGAGCGGTTCCATTTCAGTCTGGCATTCCTTTTTCTGTGTTTGTGCAACTATGAGTTATGCCTGCAGTTTCTTCATATCCTATTCTCCATTGACGTGCTCCATGATTGGCATTGTCATTTTCCTCTGCTTGACATCCTGGATAGATGCGCTTATCCTTTCTCCTTCCTGGTCCCACTATTGAACCTATTGATCCTCTTCCAGCTTCGTTCAGACATGTGTTTATTTCTCGAACAAGTCGCTTGTCACATGGACTTGTCACTCTATCTCATTTATCTACATTGTTTCCTGCTGCTACCTTTTCTCCTTAACCTCTGCTCAATCTCCTCTTTGTCTTGATCGATTGTTTGCACAATCTGATCAATCTTCTATGTCTTCATGAGTTTGGCCATCTGCACGCTCTTTGGGATTTTCTCATAAGCTATAGCCAATTTCTACTCCAGCCTATTTGTGCGGTCTTTCTCATCTTTGGTCTCAGCCTTAGCTTGCTCGAGTACCAATTCCAGCTCGTTCTGATTGTCCTTTTCCTATTGCAAATATGTTGCATTTGTGCATGCATGAGACTGTACCTCTTGTGTGACACTAAATTGAATTTTATACAAGACCTTGGTTGGTATCCATGTCAATACCAACTATATTTGAGCCAAGTCCTTTAGGGGTGTCTACTTCATGATTTCGTCCATGCACAGCATGTTGGGTTTGATGTGAAATGTCGAACCTGGCTATGTTGTCATCTAGATCCTATCCTACTCACTTGATCCATATTTTCCTTTTATCTGTGATGTTGATGGGACCGCTCCTTCGCTACTACTAGTTTCCTATGCTTCTCCGAGCTACTTGAGGATTTGTTGCATGTGTTCCATCTCTTCATCAATTATGTCCCTTTGGAGTGCAGCATTATCAAAATCCTCGACTATGCGATCCTAGATCATTTGGGCCACCATGTCCACATCGTCCTCAATGATCGTGTATTTTGGGGGTGTTTGGTGTGCCTTCACCTTCTTGTGTGCACCCCCCATTTGGATGACTAGCCTCTTAGTATGGCCTTTCTCCGATGGAGTATCACTTGATGTAGTCCCTTGTGTTGTCTTAGCCTGTTTTTGTTGTACCTATGTAATGCAAACCCCCAAACCCTCGAGTCAAGGTCCATGTAGGATCTTTCTAAATCTTCCCTTGAGTCAAATTGACTCTTCGATTTTCCCTCAGGGAATAACTCATACACTCACAGCGTATCCACGGGTCCTTATGAATTGAGCCTGTGTGAAAAAACACCAGGAGCCAACCCAAATCTCCTTGACCACAATAATGTCGTACCCTTCGCTAATTCTGGACTTCAGTTCTCACAATTTCACGATCCCTATTGTCGAGTTTCTCATCCCTCTACTACTGAAACCCAAAATGTCGATTCACCGAAATGTTTGGCCACATCCTCCTCCATGGTCCTATCGCGTTTCACGATTTTGGGAATCCCGGAACAAAGAATCCCTATCTCTCATCTTCGAAAATGTTGAAATGTTGAACCCCGATGCATTCAGAAAAGACTGGCTCCCCTATGGGACTTTTCGCCGATTCAGAGTTTCAGACTTCACGTCTTCACGAAGCCTGACACAAGGCTTCCGGCTCTCCAACCTACGAAACCCCAAAATAGTCAACAAAGTTTTGACTCCACCTAGAGACAAGTACGTCACCTGTATTCTCTGCTATCCTCTATCTCTGACATGGATTCTTGCCACATGTCACTCCAAACTTTCTGGCTTTCGGGACTTGAACGAACCTCTAACTTCCGTCCCTCTATCACTTCTAAACCCCGAATTCAGAAATGATATTGACAGCTCAACAGTTACGATCAACGATCGTTGTTGAATCCTGGACCCTACGAGATGGTTTCGTCCAACCCTTATCCAACCTGCAAACTCCTCTGGATCCTATGGTCCTCGCGACTTCGTGAATTCTCCATGGAGAATTCCAACCGCTCGTTTCCTCCTTGACAGCTTCTGCGAAATGAACCAATGTTCCTTCACTGGAACTTAACCTCTGCGAGACATTTTCAATCTCCATCTCCCTTTGGATACTTTCAAAGGTGCTGACCCTCCTGAGCTTTCACTTGCAACTCAAGTCTCAAAAGGACCCCTACACATACTCCTTGCAGCAGACTTTCAAATAATTCTAAGTATTTGATTCTTCAAACCTATGCACTCCCTGCAACAGTAGTCCTTCAACTCTCCCCTTGGTTAATAAGTTCTAAGTTTTCAACCAGCCCACGCACACCTTGTACGGTTTCTGTGCTTCACTTGCACTTCTGTTGGAATGAGAAAAATAGTATCCCTCCTGAGATTTCAGAGATAAACTTTGAACCTTTGTCGACATACTCCTTGCGGGCGTTTCACTGCACCCCTTGTAGGAACTTCTCTTACTCATGAAGAGAAACAATTGAAACTCATTCTCTCTCTCTCTCTCTCAAACTTCAAACATTCAACATGAAATCCTACATACACACAGTATTAAAGAAAATACATAACAGAGAGAATAAAACCATTGTAAATATACCATTCACCATGTATAAACATAAAACATCATAACACCATGAAATCTGATTCAAAGCTTCATATATTAATTCAAAGCTCATGTATATGGATTCTTCTCTACATCTCTCTGCTATAGCTCTATGCTCATGTTCTAATGATCATAATGTTACAATGATACAAGGGTGAGGGTGTCTATATCCATTTTCCCTCCTACTTCCTAAACTTTCTAATCTATGATTCAAATCTACCTACTTTCATTAATTATGCATAAATGCCTCTACATTCTACAGATGAGAGTGAATTGCTCATGATCTATTTACAATATGCAAGTACGCTTCCCTTTAACCATTACATTAATGCTTCAAAAACATTTCAAAATGTGCGTTGGTGGTCTTCCAGCTGTCTTCCACCTCTTACGTTGTTTTCTTGGTTGGTTGTTTACAATGCTCCTGCATCACTATGGAGCTTATGTGTTGTTCTTCTTCCATGCCTGGGTGCCTGTCTTGGATGTCCCCCTTTTTTTTTGGCATGCCTTGCTCTAACCTATCCTTGGTCTCTTGGGAACTGTTATCTCTTTGTCATGTTTATGTTCTTGTCTTACCTGCTCCTCCTATATTTTTGTGGGTATTTCTTGATTGAGGACTGGAATCCTCCAGTCATCATCCCAATCATTAATGGCCATCTCTATGTCTACCTGCTTGATGCAGTAGCACAGTTATAGCCATTGATTGTCAGTATCTTTTCATGCCTGTATCCACATCGCATATCTAGTGGCTTTGAAGTTGGTTATTCCCTGATACTATGTGATTTCTTCCAGTATCACCGTCTAAGTGTTGGCGGTGTTGTCTTGTAAGTCATTGTGATATCCTTCAAATATGGATGCATTCACCTTTCTGTTCTTGGGTTCCAAAGAGGACCCCATCGATAAGTATCTCACTCCATGCCAGGGATTGGGTCTAGTGGAAAATAATGAATAAATCGACTCCTTCCATCCAATCAAGGTTATTAGGATGAGCATCCATGAATAATGAAAATTTTTCCCCAGATCCTGTGCATCCTTGCAGTCGTCTAGGAACATATTCAGCAAATAAGGGGCCCAACTGAGTGTGGTTCCCTCTACACACTATGTTGCAGCTGTGACAACCTCAATTGAGACTTCATCCTTGAGGCATTTCCTGAGTAATTTTCATGCCATAATTTTTGTGGTCATTATTGTTGCGGTGTCACTAATACGCTTGATGATGATTCTATGAGACCCCCTTTCTGTACCATATTTATTCTTCATTTCCCGGGCTAGTGATTTCTCCTTCGTTTCATCCTCAAGGAACTGCGCAGGATCCTCACCCCATGATTACAACCCCATGAAGTATGTGATGAGCTCCACGTCTATTGAGACGATCTTTTCTAGCCACAGGTATCTACCATGGGTGACTACCATCAGCTGCTTGATGCAATTGTTCGCATACCGGCCCCTCCCAAAGTGTGGGATGTCCAACAGGCCTAGAATCTTGTTTTTGGCCAGTCCTACTACCCACTAGGTTGGTTGGTTAATTGTTTTTCCAAAGGGTCCTATACCCACAGTCTCTAGGTAGACTTGCTTGGCAAACTATGGGAACTTGTCTATGTCTATCACGTCATGGTATTAGTACCTAAATTTCTCCATGTGGCCTAACATATTTTTTTTTATTCGTACCCCTTCTGGAATGCGCGACAAGAAAATGGTTGCTGTGGCTAGCATGCGTGGTGACCTTGGTACCACCTACTTGCCCTTTTTCTGTGGTGGCTGACTCGAGGTTCCAGCCTCCATTGTTCACTCTTCTAAATACTCCTCTGGTCAGTTGGTGACATTTTACACTAGTCCCTCCTATGGTTGTTTTGGCATGGTTATCTGTGACCTTTCCAGCACGATCATTTCTGCCTAGTTTGGGGTCTTCTCATTGGCTCTCGGGGCTTCTTCAGTGTTTTCGGGGTGCACTTGGTTTCCTGCATCGTCCGCTTGTTGTCCCTGTCCTCCTTCGGGTACATCCATGTCCATTCCCACTGGTGTTGTCTGCTGGGTTTCCTCCACAATCGGTGTGGGGCTTCCTGGTTTCATATCAGGTGATGGAATTTCCTCCACGTTGATGACTTATGGAGGCTAAGGTGGTTGTTGTTCTCTTTCATGTGGTTGTGGTGGTGCTCTAGAACTGCTTCAAGGTCGTTTGGAAGTATTTCTCAGTTATCCCTATTTGGGTGGTGCCATGGTGGTAAGGATGTTTTTCACCGAGCTTAGTGGCCTCTACAACCTCTGCAACCTTAACTCTCTTCTTCGTATGCTCTATCTCTCTATGCCTTTCCTAATTTCACAATAACCTTTCCACTCCCACATGCTTTCTTTGTATTGGGGTTGTGTGAATCTTTTCAAAGACGTTACCACGATTGTGTTTTAATTGAACCGTCATTTCTCGTGTACTTTCCGTTGATTTCCCTTGTTGTTGCTAGTTGGCACGATTAATGCGGTGTCCCATCAATCGTTTCTGGCATTCAATTCTCATAGTCATCATCATTTGGTGCTTATTTTTCTTGTATCTGTCTTTCTCATTGTTTCCGATTTGTAGTGACCGTTTGCCTTGTCTTCATTGGGCTACCATTGTCGAGTGTGCGCGCTCATTCTCTTTTCGGTGCACTATACCTATGTTGTTATCTTTTTATGTTCAGCAAGGTGTGGCATTTTTTTTTTTTTAAGTGCTAAGGGGTCGACTGTCCCTATACAGCTTCAGTCAGCTCCCATTGATCATCCCTCTAATTTTTGTGCCTCCTAAATCCTTCAACTATACATCTCCCCCATCTGTAACATTTTTTACTTTGTATGGTCCTAACCAATGAATTCTGAGTTTTCCTGGATGATGAAGGGATTTACTATCATACATCAAAACTAAGTCTCCTTCCTTCAAATTTTTCCTCTTGATATGTCTGTCATGGCAAGATTTATCCCTTTCTTTCTCGACTTCTTGGTGAAACCCTACTAGAATCATATCTTCCTCCATGATCATTAGTTGATTCATCCTATCATGTATTGTGCCTCGTTCTGTCATATTCATAATTTTTTCTACACGTAGTCCGGGTACCAAAAATTCCAGTGGCACCATTTCTTCTTGTCCATATACCAATATGAATGGTGTTTGTCCTATAAATTTCATGCATGGGGTCTTGTATGCCCACAATATTGTTGGTATCTTTAGGTCCCAATCATCCCTATTAACATTATAGATGTTCGTCAATGCATTTTCAAGGATCTTTTTAAAGGCTTCCACTGTTCCATTTGCTTGAGGATGATATGGTGTACTCTTTTTGATGATGAACTTCAAATTCCTTAGTCATAGACTTAATAGTATTGTTAATGAAGTGAGTGCCTTGGTCACTCATAAAAATCTTGGGGCAACCAAATCTAGTGATCACCTGTTTGAACAGGAAGTGTGATTTTGTCTTTGTGTTGCAATATTTGACTAGTGTTGCTTCTGCCCATCATGTCAGGTATTTCGTCATGACGATAATGTACCTCTCTCCTATCCTTTTTTCTGGTGGGTTAATTGGTCCCACAAAATATATTTCCCATTTTTCAAATACCTGCAAAATTACCTGTGGTTGCAGGGGCATATCGTCCCTTCTATTCGGTTTACCAACCCTCTGACATACATCTCATTTCTGGAAGTAATCCTTTGATTCTATGTGAACATTCATCCACCAAATTCCTGTGCATTATACCTTCTGCATGGTAGCTTTTCCTGCATAATTCCCTCCTATTATTCCCGCATGGGATTCTGCTAAAATTCTAGTTCTTTCATGTTCTAGAACACATCTTCTCAAGATGTTATCTGAGCCCATTTTGTATAAGTGTTATGCAATTAACTGATAATATGTAGCCCAAATTACAAGGTTTTCCTTATGCGCGGTGTTATATTCTCGTGGTGCAATCCCTATAATCAATTACTGGATAATGTTTGTGAAGTATTCATCGATGATCTGGGATTAAAATAATTGTGCGTCTGGAAAGTTTTCCTCTAGAATGGTAGGTTCCTCCCCATTCATGATCCTCGACAGGTAATCGGGTCATGCATTCAACTTCCCTAGCTTAACTATTACTTCAAAATCAAATTCTTGAAACAACAATAGCCATCTACAAATTATCCCCCCAAACACTAGCTTGTTGACTAGGTATTTGAGTGTTGAATGGTCTGTGAACATCTTGAAATGTCTTCCCAGTAAGTAATGTCTGAACTTCTGAAGTGCATAGACCATAGCTAGGCTTTCCCTCTATGTAGTGTTGTAGTTCTTCTACTATTCTGACATTTTTCTGCTAGCAAATTATATAGGATGATCTAATTCTCTTACTCCTGGATACACCATAATAGCTCCAAGTTCTATGGTTTATGCATCTACATGTACATGGAATTTCTTCTCCCAGTCTGGGAATACTAGTATTGGTGCGGTTACCATCTTCTCTTTCAGTGCATCTAGACCCTGTTGACAATCCTCATTCCACTAGAAT
Source organism: Picea sitchensis (assembly GCA_010110895.2). Taxonomy (NCBI): domain Eukaryota; kingdom Viridiplantae; phylum Streptophyta; class Pinopsida; order Pinales; family Pinaceae; genus Picea; species Picea sitchensis. Next base: position 36,480 of record SNQJ01S0031135.1, read on the forward strand.
TTTGTGTCTTTCATTACAAATTTCTCCATTGGCACGGTGATCTGTGCATACCCTTTTATAAATTTCCTATAGTATCATATGTGTCCCAATGTCGCTCTTAGTTGACAGACTATTTTTTGTGGTGGTAGGTTAACGATTACTATAATCTTGGCAGGATCTACTAGCAAACCTTGCTTGCATACTATATGGCCCAATAGTATCCCAAAAGGTGTTTCGAAGATGCACTTCTTGATATTCAATGATATCTGGAACTTCCTACATATTTCTAACATCAACTGTAAGACCTCTACATGGTCTTTCAATAGACTATAGATTGTCCAATCGTCCAGGTATACCTCTAAAAACTGGTGGATAAATTATTTAAATGCAATTATGAATACTCTGGGAAATATTTTTGGTGCATTCTTCAATCCAAACGGCATGACTATGTACTGGTAGGATCCCCATTCTGTCGCAAAAGTGGTCTTGTATCTATCTTCCAATGCTATCTTGATTTGATGGTATCCTGAGAATCTATCAGTGAATGAATAAGATTATTGTCCTCCTACATTCTCCAACACCTCATCTGTGAAATGTGTAGGGAATTGGTCATGTAGGCACACATCATTCAACTTCCTCAAGTCGACACATATTCGTATTCCCCCTTTTTTTTTCTCTTGAACTACCATCGGGCTTATCCATTCTGATTCTTCTACGGGTTCTATGATTCCCACCTCCAACATCCTATCGATCTTATCTTTGAATTTTTTCTTATATATCATATTTAGTTTGTATGGTCATTGTCTGATCAGTCTTTCCTCATCTCTAAGTGGTATTTTCATTTCACCTATATCTCCTTCTATACCTTTTATTTCTGTGAATGTTGTTGGGAACAAGTCATTGTATTCGCGCAGTAACTCTGTTATTCTTTCCATTGTTTTCTCATCCCAGTAGTGTCCAATGTTGGCCATTTTTGGATTCTCAATTGTCCCAATGTTGACTTTATTTACCTTGATCGGTGCAGCAATTACTTCTGATTATAGAGGTGGACCTTCCACTTCTCTTTTGCCTTAAACTTCCTCAATCTGAATATCATGTGGGTCATCTTCCTCTGGTACTTCTTCCTGCACATGGTAGCATGACAATAGTTCTTTCATTGTCTGTATGTTCTATTGTTGTTCTTCTATTGTGAGTTCAACTTATGGTTCCTTAATGAATATCACCCCTCTTATTTGTTTAAGTGTTGCCTCTATGTTGGGGTTCTCATGCTCAAATGAGAGAGTGACTGTAAAGTTTTGCTGTAGTATTATCCATCTCGTAGTTCCTCTGCGCAGTTCCTGGTCTATATACCAATCTGTTGGGATGCCCTCTAATGTGTGTACAAAATGGTGAGGCCATTCTTTTGGTGGTTTCATTTTCCATATCATTGTGCACTTCTCTAAGTGTCTTGAACGTGCACCTTGTCCATCATATTTATGTCACTAGTTTCTTCCTTGCTTTGTGCCAAACCTAATGTGCAGTAGCCACTTAAATTGTTACCAATCCTTGATTATTTCTTTGTGCATGCCACACCATATTGCAAGAGTGGCCTTGAGTGTTAAGTGTCTATGATTTTCTAACACTTCATCTTCATAGCGTGTCAATAATTCTTCTAGATATTTCACCCCATGGAAGTTGGGTGCTTCTCTTATCTCCATACCTACCCATCTTACTGCATGGTCTATTCTTTCACATATTCTTGTGGAAAATTTGTGTAGCCTTTGTTGCCAACTATCTAAACATGTATCTGAGTGTGACGCACATGAAGTGATGCTCTACCAACTGATTATCCCATCTACAGTTGGGTTTACGTAATCCTCATCTCACGTAGTTGTTCTATACAACTGGCTAATTTCCTCCAGGTCCAAGAAAGTAGGCTCTATGAACCTTTCCCCTTCTGATGGGTCTAATGGCGTAATGACCCTGTATTCTCCTGACTCGAAGGTCATTTTCTATGTCTTTAAGTTGATTATGGCCTGTTTATCAAATTCCCAATCCAAGATGAGAAATGTTGGGTAAGGTGTTGTGTCATCAACTATCTTTATTACTTCGAAGTCATCTTTAGTGCGCACTCCATCCAGGTCTACTGTCACTCCTTTTAGTCTCCCAATTGGTAGAACTTTGTGTTGATTTTCCAATTTCAGTTGAATCGGTGAATATCCTAATGTGGCCTCTACCATATATTTGCATGTCTTCTTGGTTAATAGATTGACTTTGGATCCTAAATCCATTATGATATCTCCCATGTTGAAATATCTAATGTTGGCGTTCAGCCTGAACTCCCTACTTGTTCTCGTCCTTGTATGTAGGTGATTGAATGTTTTTTGTTCTAGATTTCCTTCTATCTCTAGACTACATCTTTCTAGCATATTTTTTAATACTTTGACAAAGGATGGATCATTTATTAATACACATGATTGAAAAATCCTTTGATCGTACTTACTTGTCCCAGGGGTTGTGTTTCTTTGGTGTGATCAAATGATGCAAGAATCTCATACTTGGGTGCTTCCTTACTATGTTGTGTGGTTGATGTCGATGCAATGTTTGGCTTTAGGAATTATTGTATGGCTTGCTTAAATATATTCTTCTCGTTCTATGCGTCAAACTTCTTCTTTGGTTCAGCATTCTTCTTCACCCATTGGTGTTGTAATGGCTCTTTTCGTACTACGTTATTTCCTGTTTTATCTCCTCCGTGTGTAATTATGTTCATGTTTATTCCTTCATCCCTCACTTCTACTGAAATCCACTGAACATTCTGATTGTTTTGATTCCTCTTTTCATGGATCTTTCCTAATAGCGTAGGACACTCTTCTGTGTCATGATCCGATGTGTGACAATACATATAGGTTGTTGGTGGAAGTGGACATTCTCTTGCATAGTGTCCTAATTGTTGAAAATTATGACATACCACTGGTCCTTTACCTCTTCCAAAGCCTCATCTTACTCTTCCTCCACCTCTGTAGCTAGCTCGATCCCCTCGCGGCGCGTTATACTGAGGCATTTGGTTATACTGCGTGGTATTTTAGTGTGGTTGTGCGGTATTGTATTGTGGTTGCGTTGTGTTATATGGTTGTTGCACAATGTTGTATGGGGTTGGTACTTGGTTAAAATAAGGTGTAATTTTCCCAGTCATCATTTCTTCCTGCACCCTGTATGCATCTGATGTCCTCTCTCTCATAAACTCCATGGCTCTACAGTCTTTGTCATCATGGCCTAATGACTTGCAAAAGTTGCAATACGAGATCTTTGGGACTGCCTGGTACTTCTGAATCATTGGGCAGTGATATGGATCATGGCCCTATTTCTTACAGATTTCGCACCATATTCCTCCTATTCGTAATGGATTTGGCATTCCTAATTCCATGTACTACGCGAATGTTGGACATTCATTCTTATGGTGTCCTTTTATCCTGCATGTGGTACACCAAACAGATTCTCTTTTGTCCTTACTTTTGTTCTGGTTCAGCTAGAACATCAAATTATTTAGATCCTCCTTTAAATCCTCGATGGTTGGATCTGTCTTCTAATATTGGTTTTCTTCGAGTTGCAGGGTTGCCTGCATATCCCCTGCCTGCTTCTGAAACTTATGTTGTCACAGTGGATATTTCAAGTTTGGTAATCGTGAGTTGATGAATAGGTTCCTATCCTGCATATTTGTCATTACATATTTAAACTTTACTTTCAGTCTCTTGAATCTCTATTCAATCTACCATATGGATTCTCTTGGTTTCTGTCTAATCTCTATAATCTCGTTCATGTATTGGTCCGCTGATCTTGACTTCTGGAACTCATTTATCAGTAGCTTCTTGATATCTCCAATCATTCTGGTTGTCCCTGGCGGATTGTTTGTGGCTCAAATCATATACCAATTTAGTGTGTGATCCCTTAGTGTGATATCTAACTGTACAATTTTAGTGTCCTTGTCTGTGATCTGTTTCACTTCCCAAATATTTTTACAAATAAACAGGTGCTTCTTTGGGTCCTCTGATGCTTTTTCGTTGCATTCTAGTAACCTGATGGTGGGATTATGTCCTACCATCCTGAATGTTGAACTAATACCTCCACACAGTGTATATATTTGACTACTGCTTCATGAAATGTCTCCCCTAGTTGTTGTTCCTGGTGTCTTCCTTCTCCCAAACTTTGGTTGTCTAAATGGTGGTGTTCTTTTAGGTGTGCTAGTCGCACATGGGTTTATGGGTTCCACACTGACATTAATATGGATAGGATTGTTTCCTTCTATTCCCTCTCTTGGACCTCTCTTCTTCCTCTCATATCTCGCGTGTAGGATTTCCTCAATCTTCTCCACAACCCAAAGATACTCTACCTCCTCTTCATCACTTGCCAAGCCTTCCCTCATGGCTATGACTCTCATTGTTCACCTTGTAATTGTAGGGTAATCCACTATGCGTCCTTCCAGTTGTCACCATGATTCGCTTGATCTGGTCATCATCCATCATGATTGGGTCCAAGGCCTCCTCCTTCTTTCCTGTATCCCCTTCTCCTTCCATTTCTCCTTTTCCTATCAGTGCTTCCCCCTTTCCCCCATGCACATAGGAAATTTTAGTTGTCTGACTCCATTGTCATTACACCTTTATTATATAGAAATATCTTAATGCAAGTATATAATTATATGAGATACCTTCCTTGAGGTCCCTTCAAGAATTATTTTTCAACTTCATTGTATGACTTTGTTGTATCTACTGCAAACTATGTGATAATCTGACAATAATGTTTTCTAACCAAAAATCTACTGTGCACTTGAAAACTACCTCCAGAAGATAGAAACTGACCACAAGGTGTTAAAATCATCCAAGTTGTGGAAGCAAGCCTCTGAGTGTGTCGGATAGCATTGTCTACGAACCAAACATAGACTTCATATTCACTTGACATATGCCACAGTGAAAAACAAAACATAACAACTACACGTTCATAAAACAAAAAGACAATAATGTATAAAAAAATATACATATATACAAGAAGTCACGCTCAGGCGACCAACATTATTGTAATACTTCTTAAGGTAGATCCCATTTCTAGGCTCTGCTAAGGCGTTACCCTCGAAATAAACCAGATGATAAGCACCCTTTTCTAAGACTTTTTTCACAATGAAAGGTCTAAACCACATGGGTTTGAAATTTCATGCCCCCAAGGGATATGTTTCTTAGTCATAGACTAGGACAAGATAGCCTTTAGAGAAAATATGAGGGTCGAAGGATCGATCATACTAACACTTGACACATTGTTTATGAGCCTCATTATCCAAGTTTGCATCTCGACGCTCCTCATTGAGCTACTCAAGATATAAAAACACATTCCTCAATCGATGTAGTGTCGGGCAGTAGTTCCACTACCAACTTCAAAGAAGGGATTTTTCATTCAATGGGAAATACTACCTCCATCCCGTAAATGATTTGGAAAGGTGAAAACCTAGTATCAGTCTTTAATGATGTTCAATAAGCCCAAAGTTTCAAATATAACATCAAATGCCAATTTGACTTGGCCGAATTAATCATTTGGTGAAGAATCATCTTGAGAGACTTATTCACAGCTTCTACCAGACAATTCTCTTGTGGGTAATAAGGTGACGAATGTTCCTTATTAAACCCTAGTTTTGATGTTAATTTGATCATAATTTTGTTCTAGAAGTGACTCCCATGGTCTATGACAATCTCCTTCGGAGTACCGAACCTGGCTACGATCTAGTTAAAAATGAACAGGGAAATTGTTTCCCCATCATTGTTAAATGTCATCATAGCTTTGACCCACTTAGTAAAGTATTCTACTGCTACGATGATATGGTTATTCCCCCTGGCAGAAACTGGGTGACATGTAGTGAAATCAATCCGCCACTTGGTGAAGTGACCAACAATAATAACTAGAAACATAAGAATTGGGTGTGCCCGCATCTTCCGAGAGAAGATCTGGCACGAGAGACACTTCTTGACGAAAAAAAATTAATTCTTTTTCATATTTGACTACTGCTTCATGAACTAGATCCCCCAATTGTTTTTCCCTGTGTAGATGTACTTCTTGTTGTCTTCCTTCTCCCAAAATTCGGTTTTCTAAATGGTGGTGTTCTTTTTGGTGTGTTAGTCCCACATGGGTTTATGGGTTCCACACTGACATTAATATGGATAGGATTTTTTTCCTTATATTCCCTCTCTTGGACCTCTATTCTTCCTCTCATATATCACGCGTAGGATTTCCTCAATATGCTCCACAACCCAGAAATCCTCTACCTCCTCTTCATCACTTTCCAAGTCTTCCCTCGCGGCTATGACTCTCTTCTTGGTGTTCACCTTGTATTGGTAGGGTACTCCACTGCGTGTCCTTCTAGTTGTGTCCATGATTCGCTTGATCTGGTCATCATCCATCATGATTGGTTCCAAGGCCTCCTCCTTATTTCCTTTATCCTCTTCTCCTTCCATTTCTCCTTTTCCTATTAGTGCTTCCCCCCTTCCCCCATGCACATAGGGAATTTTAGTTGTCTGACTCCATTGTCATTACACCTTTATTATATAGTAATATCTTAATGGAAGTATATAATTATCTAAGATACCTGCCTTGAGGTCCCTTCAAGAATTCGTGTTCAGCTGTGTTGTATGACTTTGTTGTATCCACTGCAAACTATGTGATAATCTGACAATAATGTTTTCTAACCAAAAATATACTATGCGCATGAATTTATTATCAATGCGTTGTAGCTGGGAAATATCATTGGGATTCCACTCTAGCTGTCTAATCTGATTCGTTGGATGGTTGGCTTTCAATCTTTTGATCACTTCCTGCAATATGTGTGGGATATCACATAAAAATACTTCAAGCAAGTCGTTGAATACATACTTTTCCAAATACTTGCACGATGTTACTTGGGGTTTATGTTATCTTTCTGCACAAACTCTAGCTCCTTTGTCTTCAGACAGCTTTTGATCTATGCCTTTGTGGGATTCCACAGTCTCAACCTCCCCTTTTAGCTTCACATTCTCTCAACTTTTTGTCACCTTATCTGGTCTTCTTTTGACATGTCTTCTGTAGATATCATGTGCTCAATCCCATTTCCTTCAAATCAGCCAGCAACAAAACCATTTGTTGGTTTTCCTTTCTCTTTTACCCATTTACCATTATAGATTGACCCCGGTTCATAACCAAGAAGCTTCTCGACAAAATCCCTTAAAGAATATCATCCCCTATGGTCACCCAGAAGGAAACGTAGTACATGGAGTGTACTACGTAGTCTCACCTGTGATAGCTCTTATGGGTGGCTGCAATACTCAGGTGTTTGAAACCTAGGACTGAGTAAGATCTATGCTTGTATGTCACAACCTTTATTTATTTCATTTAACATTCTGTTATAAGATCTATTCTATGCATGCATTTAAAATACCAGATCTACTTAATCACTTCATTCATTCAACATTCATAAATTAATCAGACACAAAGACACATTCAGTCAATCCCACAACACATTTTTACCATGGTTCACCCCCTCATGGGCTACGTCCACAAATATCTAGCTCTCAGGATTTTATTATGGTTTAGAAAGATATCACGCCATGCATGTTTACATTCTTGGTTCTCGCTCTCCTCAACAGGATCCTCAATCCTTGTGAGGCTAACTATATTGCACTAGGCTCCTCATCCTATGATCTAACCCTCAGGATCGAGTCACTCCCTCCTTACTTCCCTCACCAGCTTAATGATTTGTTCAATTCTTATAGTACTCTTCCACTTTGTCTCCCCTCTATGTCTGTCCCTTTTTTCTCTCCTAAGTACTACTTATTTATATTTTCAGCTCACGTTCCATTACAATGTATTACAAAAACCATAACCCTAGCGTCGTTAGGTCTTCCATGCATGTGCGCATGTTGCTTTTCCTTCTAGTTGTCGCTTTCCTCTTTCATTCCTTTCTTCCCAAAATAGACTTTCTTTCTGATTCGTCCTACTTCCAACAAGAACCCAAAGCCACCTTGATGAATAGTGAAGATGAAATAACCATATTTACTCCATATTGTAGCTAGAGCAAGACAGTTAATGAAAGATGGGTTGGTAGTTGAAAAACCAACCACCCTAATGAATGGAAGTATGGGAAATATTGGGTGGGACAACAAAAATTGTTAGTCATATGTACAAAAGTGCACCATCACCTATTTTTCTTGGTTGACCCAAGTTCCTTCTAACAAAAGGAAGAGGGAAGAGATATTGCACGCATGAAAAGGCATGAGTGTGTGTAGAGTACATAGAATAGGAATAAAAGAGAGAATTCGTGGAAGTTATGGTTTGAGGAGGGAATGAACTCCAAAGGGGAAGTGTTGGTGTGAGAGGAAACTCATGCATCAGAGGAAAATACTCGTGAGAAGAGCATAAGAATATCGAGAAAATGAGTCTAAGTAAAATAAGAATTGGGATTTCCATACGCACTGTGTTGCCACTCTTATGTTAATGTCAAAGTTTTAACTGAAAGATCTTCTATATACATCGTCCTCGACTAGGCATCATCCTCGACCAAATGCCAAATCAGCAGGAGAAGGAGGACTAGCTACTGCAGGAGGACCCCTAGTCGGAGAGGCTAAGAGAGTGTTGTGGCAAGTAGAGAGAAACTTGACGGCTCTCACTTGTGCAGTACCCATGGAAGAGATAGAGGACTTTCCCTCATACATGCAGCCACATGTAGTAGGGGTGCCTAGGACTTGGGTCTAGTTATTCCAGCATCTTGCAAACAGCGTAGTTCATTACAGTAGTGCCAATATGCCAAGACCATAGTTAATTTTGGACAACATATGTGTTGAGGGAACTTTTATGTACTCTATATTGAGGGCATAATCCCAACGATGTATACCAGGTATATTTGAGGCTTTATGCCCCACTTTGTACTCATGACATTATTTTGGATATATTATATATACATCTTGATGAACATTTTTTACAAATGTATTTACATGTGTATGTGTGTGTTTTACTTTTACATGTTAGAAACATGCCAATCTAATACTTGATTAGCCAAAGTATCAATTAGTTGATTAGATCTCCTAGGAACATAAGTATAAGTAATATAATCAAAATAGCATTCTAAGAGAAGTACCCTAAGGAACCGTCGGTGAAGGGTGGGATCATAAACGCACTATACCCCATTTAACTGGGACATGACCAATTGAGCATATAAATAAAACCAGAGGCGATAAATAACATGTGACAAGGCATCACGTAGTAATTCTATCATTGCATTGTACTCCGCAACATTATTGGTTGCTTCGACTAGAAAACTATCTCCAGAAGATAGAAACTAACCACAAGGTGTTAAAATCATCCAGGTTGCAGAAGCAAGCCTCTGAGTGTGTCAGATAGAACCATCTGTGAACCAAACATAGACTTTAGATTCACTTGACATATGCCACAGTGAAAAGTAAAAAATAATGACTACATGTTCATAAAACAAAAAGACAATAATGTATAAAAAAATATACATATATACAATATGTCACACTCAAGTGACCAACCTTAGTGTAATACTTCTTAAGGTAAAGCCCATTTCTAGGCTCCGCTAAGGTGTTACCCTCGAAATCAACCAGATGATAAGCACCCTTTTCTAAGACTTTTTTCAAAATGAAAGGTCTGAACCACATAGGTTTGAAATTTCCTACAACCAAGGGATATTTTTCTTAATCATATACTAGGACAAGATCACCTTCAAAGAAAATATGAGGGTTGAAGGACCGATCATACTGACACTTGACACATTGTTTATGAGCCTCATTATCCAAGATTGCATCTTGACGTTTCTCATTGAGCTGCTCGAGATATAAAAAAACATTCCTCAATCGATGTAGTGTTGGGCAGTAGTTCCAATACCAACTTCAAAGAAGGGATTTTTCATTCAATGGGAAATACTAGCTCCATCTCGTAAATGAGTTGGAAAGGAGAAAACCTGGTAGCAATATTTACTGAAGTTCAATAAGCCCAAAGTGTCAAATATAACATCAAATGCCAATTTGACTCGGTTGAATTAATCGTTCATTGAAGAATCATCTTGAGAGACTTATTCACAGCTTCTACCAAACAATTCTCTTGTGGATAATAAGGTGACGAATGTTCCTTATTAAAACCTAGTTTTGATGTTAATTCGGTCATAATATTTTTCTAGAAGTGACTCCCATGGTCTGTGACAATCTCCTTCAGAATACCGAACCTGGCTACGATCTGGTTAAAAATGAACAGGGAAATCATTTCCCCAACATTGTTAAATGTCATCATAGATTCGACCCACTTAGTAAAGTATTATACTGCTATGATGATATGGCGATCCCCCCTTGAAGAAACTAGGTGACATGTAGTGAAATCAATCCCCCACTTGGTGAAGGGACCGAAAATAATAACTGGAAACATAGGAGCTAGGTGTGCCCGCATCTTCAGAGAGAAGATCTGGCATGGGTGACACTTCTTGATGAATAAAAGTAATTCAGTTGCATATTTGACTACTGCTTCATGAACTAGATCCCCCAGTTGTTTTTCCCTATGTAGATGTACTTCCTGTTGTCTTCCTTCTCCCGAAATTCGGTTGTCTAAATGGTGGTGTTCTTTTTGGTGTGTTAGTCACACATGGGTTTATGGGTTGAAAACTGACATTAATATGGATAGGATTGTTGCTTTATATTCCTGATATTGGATCTCTCTTCTTCCTCTCATATGTCACGTGTAGGATTTCCTCAATCTGCTCCACAACCCGAAGATCCTCTACCTCCTCTTCATCACTTGCCAAGTCTTCCATCATGGCTACGACTCTCTTCTTGGTGTTCACCTTGTATTGGTAGGGTACTCCACTGCACGTCCTTCCAGTTGTTTAAATGATTCGCTTGATCTGGTCATCATCCATCATGATTGGGTCCAAGGCCTCCTCCTTATTTCCTTTATCCCCTTCTCCTTCCATTTCTCCTTTTCCTGTCAGTGCTTCCCCCCTTCCCCCATGCACATAGGGAATTTTAGTTGTCTGACTCCATTCTCATTATGCCTTTATTATATAGAAATATCTTAATGGAAGTATATAATGATATGAGATACCTGCCTCGAGGTACCTTCAATAATTCTTGTTCATTTACGCTGTATGAATTTGTTGTATCTACTGCAAACTATGTGATAATCCGACAATAATGTTTTCTAACAAAAAATCTACTGCGTGCGGGAATTTATTATCAGCGCATTGTAGATGGGAAATATCTTCGGGATTCCACACTAATTGTCTGATCTGATTCATCATATGGTTGGCTTTCAATATTTTGATCCACTTCTGTAATATGTGTGGGACATCACATAAAAATACTTCATGCAAGTCGTTGAATACGTACTTTTCCAAATACTTGTGCTATGTTACTTGGGGTTTATGTTATCTTTCTACGCAAACTCTAGCTCCTTTGTCTTCAGCCAGCTTTCAATCTATGCCTTTGTGGGATTCCACATTCTCAACATCCCCTTTTAACTTCGCATTCTCTCACCTCTTTGTCGCCTTATCCGATCTTCTTTTGACATGTCTTTTGCAAAACTCATGTGCTCAATCCCATTTCCTTCCAATCAGCTGGCAACAGAACCATTTGTTGGTTTTCCTTTCTCTTTTACCCATTTACCATTACAGATTGACCTAGGTTCATAACCAAGAATCTTCCCAACAAAATCCCTTAAAGAATATTGGCCCCTCTGGTCAACCAGAAGGCAATGCAGGACACGGAGTGTACTACACAGTATCACCCAAGATAGCTCTTATGGGTGGCTACAATACTCAGGTGTTTGCAACTTGGGACTGATTGCGATCTGTGCTTGTATGTCACAACCTTTATTTAGTCCATTTAACATCCTGTTATAACATTTATTCTATGCATGCATTTAAAATACCAGATCTACTTAATCACTTCATTCATTCAACATTTGTCAATTAATCAAACACAAAGACACATTCAGTCAATCCCACAACACAGTTTTACCATGATTCACCCCTTCATGGGCTACGCCCACAAATATCTAGCTCTCAGGATTTTATTATGGTTTATAAAGATATCACTTCACATGTGTTTACATTCTTGGTTCTCACTCTCCTCAGCAAGATCCTCAATCCCTATGAGGCTGACTATATTGCACCATGCTCCTCATCATGCGATCTAACCCTCAGGATTGAGTCACTCCCTCCTTCCTTCACTCACCAGCTTAATGATTTGTCCAATTCTTACTATACTCTTCTTCTTTGTCTCCCATCTATATCTATCCCTTTTTCTCTTCTAAGTACTACTTATTTGTATTTTTGTCTCACCTGCCATTACAATGTATTACAAAAACCTTAACCCTAGCATCGTTAGGTCTTCCATGCATGCACACGTGTTTCTTTTCCTTCCAGTTGTCACTTTTCTCTTGCATGCCTTTCTTCCCAAAATAGCCTTTCTTTATGATTTGCCGTGCTTCTAACAAGAACCCAAAGCCACCTTGATGAATAGTGAAGATGAAATAACCATATTTACTCCAGCTTGTAGCTAAAGCAAGACAGTTAATGAAAGATGAGTTGGTATTTGTAAAACCAACCACCCCAATGAATTGAAGTATGGGAAAGATTGGATGGGACAACAAAAATTGTTAGTTAGAGGTACAAAAGAGAACCATCACCTATTTTTCATGGTTGACCCAAGTTCCTTCTAACAAAAGGAAGAGGGAAGAGACATTGCACGCATGAAAAGGCATGAGTGTGTGTAGAGTACATAGAATAGGAATAAAAGAGAGAATTTGGGGAAGTTATGGTTGGAGGAGGGAATGAACTGCAGAGGGGAACTGTTGGTGTGAGAGGAAACTCGTGCATCAAAGGAAAATACTCGTGAGAAGAGAATAGGAATATCGAGGAAACCAGTCTAATTAAAATAAGAATTTGGATTTCCATGCGCACTGTGTTGCCACTCCTTTTTATGTTAATGTAAAAGTACTAACTCAAAGATATGTTATATACATATGTGGCACAATTTCAACCAGATAAATTCGCCAGGACCAGGTGTCGTACTCAACCAAATCCCGAACCAGTAGGATCAGGAGGACCAGCTGTTGTAGGAGGACCCCTAGTCGGAGAGGCTAAGAGAGTGTTGCGGTGAGTAGAGAGAAACTTGATGGATCTCACTTGTGCAGTACCCATGGAAAATATAGAGGACTTTCCTCTGGACATGCAACCACATGTAGTAGGGGTGCCTAGGACTTTGGTCCAGTTATTCCGGCATCTTGCGAACACCATAGTTAGTTTTGGACAACATATGTGTTGAGGGCACTTTTTTGTACTCTGTATTGAGGGCATAATCCCAACGATGTATACCGGCTATATTTGAGGCTTTATGTCCCACTTTGTACTCATGACATTATTTTTGGATATAGTATATAAACATCCTTTTTGTCTTATGGATGAACATTTTTTACAAATGTATTTACATGTGTATGTATGTGTTTTACTTTTACATGTTTGCAACATGCCAATCTAACACTTGATTAGCCAAAGTATCAGTTAGTTGATTACATCTCCTAGGAACGTGAATATAAGTAATATAATCAAAATAGAATTCTAAGAGAAGTACCCTAAGGAACCATTGGTGAAGGGTGGGATTGTAAACGCGGTATACCCCATTTAATTGGGACACGACCAGTTGAGCATCTAAATAAAACCAGAGGTGAGAAATACCATGTGACAAGGCACCACGTAGTAATTCTATCATTGCACTGTACTCGGCAACATTATTGGTTGCTTCACCTATAAAACTACCTCCAGAAGATAGAAACTGACAACAAGGTGTTAAAATCATCCAAGTTGCAGAAGCCAACCTTCAAGTGTGTCAAATATCACCGTCCATGAACCAAACATAGACTTCATATTCACTTGACATATGCCACGGTGAAAAATAAAACATAATGACTACACGTTCATAAAACAAAAAGACAATAATGTATAAAAAATAATACATATATACAAGAAGTCATGCTCAGGCGACCAAACTTAGTGTAATACTTCTTAAGTTAGAGCCCATTTCTAGGCTCCGCTAAGGCATTACCCTTGAAATCAAATAGACGATAAGCACCCTTTTCTAAGACATTTTTCACAATGAAAGGAATGAACCACATGTGTTTGAAATTTCCTTCCCCCAAGGGATATTTTTCTTGGTCATAGACTAGCACAAGATCGCCTTCAGAGAAAATCCGAGGGTGGAAGGATCGATCATACAGACACTTGACACATTGTTTATGAGCCTCATTATCCAAGGTTTCATATCAACACTGATCATTGAGATGCTCGAGATATAAAAAAATGTTTCTCAATCAGTGTAGTGTTGGGCAGTAGTTCCACTTCCAACTTCAAAGAAGGGATTTGGCGGTCAAAGGGAAAGACTGCCTCCATCCCGTAAACAAGTTGGAAAGGAGAAAACCTGGTAGCAATCTTTATTGAAGATCAATCAGCCCAGAGTGTCGAATATAACATCAAAAACCAATTTAACTTGGCCGAATTAATCGTGCGCTGAAGAATCATCTTGACAGACTTATTCACATCTTCTACCAAACAATTTTATTGTGCGTAATAAGGTGACGAATGTTCCTTATTAAACCCTAGTTTTGATGTTAATTTGATAATAATTGTTTTCTAGAAGTGACTCCCATGGTCTGTGACAATCTCCTTCAAAATACCGAACCTGGCTACGATCTGGTTAAAAATGAACAAGGCAATTGTTTCCCCATCATTGTTAAATGTCATCATAGCTTCGGCATACTTAGTAAAGTATTCTACTACTACAATGATATGGCGATGCCCCCTGGAAAAAATCGAGTGACATGTAGTGAAATCAATCTTTCACTTGGTGAAGGGACCGAAAATAATAACTGGAAACATAGGAGTTGGGTGTGCCTGCATCTTCCGAGAGAATATCTGGCACAGGCAACACTTCTTAATGAATAAAATTAATTCATGACCATTCGCTTGTGGGTAATAAGATGACGAATGTTCCTTCTTAAACCATAGTTTTGATGTTAATTCGGTCATCATTGTTGGGTATGTGTTATATTCTTTGCATGTGTGTGTGTGGGTGCGTCAAATACGACAACTGCGTCTGACGATCCCTTCACCTAGGGCTCTGTCGTGTGCGCGGGGCGCTTTCCTAGGGGGGTCCCAGGGGGGGGCAGGTATGCCCCTCCCCTGGTTACGCGCAGCATTCGGCACCGAGCGGTAGCCCGGGGCCGATGGGGTTCGGGGCAACGCCCTGAGTATGCGCAGCGTTCGGCATCGGGCAGTAGCCCAGGGCCGATGGGGTTCGGGGCAACACCCCGAAATTTGTTTTTGGGCGGTTTTTGCTATTTTTAGCGGATTTTGCTATTTTTAGCTGATTTGTAAATTAATCCTGAATTAAGGGATTAGGGTTTTGGTATCTACGGAATACCTAAAAACATTGTATATATTGTATGGCGAATGGTGAAATTCGATATAATGAAAAAGAAAGGTTTTCCCAGTTGAGGGTTTCCGGTAAAGATCTCGGTGTATTCTGTGTATGAGCCATTGATTAATTTCTATATTGCTTAAGAATATATATGCATTGCTTTACTTCACAGGTTTAAAACTTACATGTGGTATCAGAGCACGTTTTTGGCT
>SNQJ01S0031135.1:56152-66730 GCA_010110895.2 Picea sitchensis
CGATATAATGAAAAAGAAAGGTTTTCTCGGTTGAGGGTTTCCGGTAAAGATCTCTGTGTATTCTGTGTATGAGCCATTGATTAATTTCTGTATTGCTTAAGAATATATATGCATTGCTTTACTTCGTAGGTTTAAAACTTACAATCATTTTGTTTTGGAAGTGTCTCCCATGATCTGTCACAATCTCCTTCGGAATACCAAACCTGACTACGATCTAGTTAAAAATGAATAGGGAATTCATTTCCCCATCATTGTTAAATGTTGACATAGATTTGACACAGTTAATAAAGTAGTATATTTCTACAATGATACAGCGATGCCCCCTGGAAGAAACTAGGTGACATGTAGTGAAATAAATCCCCCACTTGGTGAAGGGATCAACAACAATAACTGGAAACATAGGATTTGGGTGTGTCTGCATCTTCCAAGAGATGATTTGGCATGGGTGACACTTCTTGACCACCTCAACAAAATCTTTGATTAACGAGGGCCAAAAGTATCCAGTGTGAAGAATCTTTTGAGTTTTTTCCAACCTAGAAATATGACTACCACATGCTCATGTGTGACAGTCATATAAAATAATATATGCTTCTTTGTGAGTAATACATCATCGAAGAATGCAATCCACTCCTCGACAATATAAATTGTCATTGAGGATGAGATAGTTTCGCTCTTGGTGGAATATTAATTGATGCTCATCGTGAGAAGTAAAAGAAAGGAAATTCAAAGTCTGAAGATACACAAGTATCTCCATACCAAGGGTCCGATGATGCGATAAGAAAAATATCTTTGTTAATCGGTGACTCTTTTGGCGACATATCACCATTCTTGACTGAAATTTTCAAGATTAGTTCAACAAAGAACAATTACTTTTTATATTTCTCCAAAAAAAAATCCAAGTCAAACTCTTGCATGATGACTATCTGTCTATTGATTTTCCTTTTGATGACTCGTCATGTTAACACATACTAAAAATGGTTGATGAAGGATATGACGATGGTATTGTGAAGTAAAATATAATGACAGAACTATTGGACAATGTGAATAGCTACCAAAGAAATTTTCTCAACATATGAGTACTTGAGTTTCGGTCCAACTAGGCATCGGCTAAGATAGTAGATAACATTCTCTTCGAGTGTGTCATCCTATTGGACCAAGACCATGATGATAGTGGACTCTGCGGCAGCCAAATACAACAAGAAATCCTTTCCATGATCAGGAGGATTGAGAGGAGGGGAAGACATCAGAGCATGTTTCAACGTGTCAAAAGAGTGCTTCGTTGCTTCATCCCAACATAATGGTATGCCTTTTTTCAAAAAACACATGAACCCTTTAGTAATATTGGCATAATTAGCAACAAACTACCAAAGAAAATTGTCTTTCCCATGTAGACTCTGAATCTAGGGAATTGTGCTTGGTGCAAGAAATTGAACTATTTCCTCAACCTTCATAGGATCAACCATGATCCCTTTTATTGACACGATTAAACCCATTAAGCGTCCTGATGTGACATAAAAAATGCACTTGTTTGGTTCAAGCAAATCTGATAGTAGCGACACCTCTCAAATATTAGTTGTAAATGGGTGGGATGATCAGATATCTTGTGAGAACGTGATGCTATATCATTGTGATACACCTCAAATATGTGTGTGAGTTCATGAAAATAAAATGACATGGCCCGCTAAAAAGTATCTCCACCATTCTTCAGGAAAAAAGGCATTTTTATATACACGAATGTACCCCAAGGAAAAATAAAAGTCATTTTATGTTGGTCCTCAAGCTTGATCTAAATTTGATTGTACCCAAAAATACTTTCCACGAAAGAAAAGACCTTGAAACCCGCACATTCATCGACAATCTAGTCAATAAATGGGGTCCAAAAAATGTCTTTCAGGCAAGCTTTGTTCAGGTTGCAAAAGTCCATACATATGTGGATTGTACCTTGATTCTTGTTGACAGGAACAAGGTTTGATACCCATTCTGTCAATTACACATGGTATATGAAACTAGCTTTTGATGAGTTTCTCTACTTCATCCTTTATCGTCGCTTCCTTGCAAGGATTGATTGGGCGAAGATTCTATCGGATAGGTTTGACATCAGGATAAGTCATGATTTCATGTTCAACAATATGTGGATCAATGGCTGGCATCTCCTCATAAGACTAGGAAAAAATGTCACAAAATTCTTTAAACAATTCAGTGTAGATCTAAATCTCTTTGGGAGAATAATCTTCTCTGACGAAGACATTTTTCATGACGCCAGGGGTTTTCGAGATATCGATAGGAATAGTTTCAACAATACTTTCCATATTTCCCTCAGCATATATTTTGTGCGTAGCCAGAGGGTTAATGGGACAAGGGGCATATCCATTCATGGTCGTAACAAACTCTCATGCCTTTATCCTCTTGAGCTTGGGTAAGAAATATAATCTATGGTAAAGATCATCCCAAGGTATGTTTGGCCCAGTCATTTCCTCCAGTATCGCCTCGTCAGAGGGAAATACTGAGTCCAAAGGGTTGTATGTGGTCAGAGTGTCTTGAGCCCAAATAGGCTCAATAATAGGATCTAGATCTTATGGGGGAGCTGGATTGGGGTTGGTTGAGGCTTTCTAGACAATATTGTATGCACCCTCGGCAGCGGATAAGGGCATGGCCATGCCAAGGTGCCCTACCCATCCAATCAAAGCCGATGAGGAAGGTAAATTCCATGGGTCATCAAAGTAACTCATTCTAAAGGATGTGACCTGAAAAATCCCATCCTTCTATTGGTCGAGGACAATCGAAAAAAACCTAACATCATTGGATTATTGAAGATAATAAAAAGTCCCCATTAGAGATGGAAACAATCTAGCACCTAAATTGATAGTACCTGGTTGTGGGTTATCAATCATCGAGACTGTCGATGCCCCCGATGAAGGATCAAGACAAGAGAAGGATAACTTATCAATGGTCATGATCCAACCTTCACAAGGAAAAGATAAGGCTTAAAAAATGGTGGATACGACTATTGTCATAGTGTAGGTCCAACTCCACCCCAACAAAGATTGCATTCGAGAGATGCATCGACTACTTCTAAATTGACACACACAATTTTTCCCTCCAACTACATGGGGAAAGAGGGAATTATACAATGTGGTATGAATGATCAACTGTCAAATGCAGTAAGCAATGTGTGCAATGGAGATAACTCGGGTTGGTCGATGGCCTTCCGACATGCCAACGAAATCATGCAAGTCGAGGAAACCTCATCAACCCTTGTACAGAAAATGATTTGTGTCAATGATTTTGTGGTTTACGCCACTACTATATAAAAAGTGACATAGTGAAGAAGATGAGGTTTATGGTTTGTAGGATAAAAGACAATTCATGAGTTACTAGTCTCAGACGCTCCCAAGGCAGACAACAACACTTTTCTTTGTGAGGGAAAACTCTGGAGAACTTCTAGAGCATACATTGCACAAGGAGTTTGTGCTAGATCCTCCATGACAAAGTAATTATGAGTAGCCCTTGCATTTGGGTTGTGAGAATCCTTTTTGAACGCACCATTAGGGATGAAAGTCATCATTTCTCCCATTGTCTTCTCAATTTGAAGAGGATTCAAAGAGTTGGATGCTTCTTTTCCCTTCTCAACAGAATATATAATTTTGTAGTTATGAGCCTTGGTCGATAGATGAGCTTCAACTTTCATCATATAAATTTTTGTGGCCCCATTGTTAGGATTAGACGCAAGGGCTCCCTGACTTCCCCCAGGCACGCTCGTGGATGAGGAAGATTGAGCCATATTTTTCCCTTGTGGAAAACGGTTTGTCAACATGACATGTTGTTGTTGTTCTAGTAGATTTTGGGCTTCCTCAAGCCGAGGGTATTGGTCAGTTAAGTGGTCATTCGTACAAAGCTTACACAGAAACTTCACTTTTCTATTTTTCATTTTTTCCCTTGCCAACATTATTTGCAACCTTCTTATCCCCCTTACCTTGTTTTTCTTATGTTTCCCCTTTCCCTAGGTTTGTTGTTTACCCTTGGGATTTCTCAATTGCACGTTGTGTACAACTGACGTTTGGGTTATGGGCGTAGTTGAACTAGGCGTTTGGATGGCCACAGTCTATTGAATAGATAATTGTTGTAATTGATTAGAAAATGTATATACGGGCTTGCTCTATGTTGAGCCTACTATGCCATCAAAGTGATGCACAGAATTATGTTTTTATTTGTCGAGAGTCGATCGTGGTGCATCAGAAAAGATCTCATATAGCATACCAGATTGAGAGTAAATAAACTCCATTTTTTGGGCTCTAATGATATCCTCTTCTTCAAAAAACACCTCAGATGTTGCTACATCTTTGGAAACGCAAGGAACCAAAGACTTTAGGAACCACTTGAGTAAAAATGCGGGAGGGACCTTTACTTTTATCAAACTCTTTCATTGTCACCATTCTCAAATGTGATCCAAGATAGGGTCAGCTTTCGTCTACTCGAAGTTGGCCAGCAACTCAGTGTCAGCATAATATATCACTCGTAATTGGAAATGGTTCAAGAAACCATAACCAAGTCATTAAAGTAAGCATACTTTGAGTTGTCGAGCTCAAAATACCATTTCATAGAACACCTTATAAGAGTGCATTGAAACAAGCGCAAGTGAATAGATTCATCCTTTAACAAGTTGGATGAGAACCATAAGTGAAAAGTCGTGACATGATCACCTAGATATTCTCCAGGCTTACCTTTGAAATTAGGTATGTTTGAGGGAAACTTAGTCGGCATGGGGGGCCAATGTGGATCATGAAAGATTGGGTTGTTTAACAGTATATACAAGTCTAGAAAATTCAGAGTTTCTAGAAAAGGTAGTCTTGGTTGTGGAATATTTACATGAAAAGAGGGGCCTAGATTTTGGATGGAACGAGGTTGCCAGGAAAATTTTGACTAATGGCGAGGGTTTTGGTAGAGACCATGGTGGCCCTACCCAACAAAAGGGACTTGCATCTGTTGCTGCATAATCAATTGATTCCCAAAGTTAGATGGCATGGCTTGTGCAGGGATTTCTCCATGTACAATGTTCCAAGGAATTTGGTTGGGGATGCCCCCAGCCGACCCTCCCAGCATAGGTATTGAACCCTTCTTGGGGTTCCACTCAGTGTGGGAGGGGTTTCCCCTGATCTACATTCCTTGCGATGGAAACAATCCCTACCAAGGATTCCCAAGACCTTGCGAGGAGTAAACTCATGCCATCACTCCCTGCGAAGGAATGAAACCTTGCATAGGGTTTTGTTGACCAAAGACGGGGTTTCCCCCAGTCAAGAAAGAAAATGAAGTAAAAGTGTTATTTCCAAATGCATCGACCAAAGAAAATGACATTGATCCCACCAGAGTCGTGTAGGATTGACGTCCAAGGCTCCCTCCAATGAACAAAATATAGTTAGTATTAAGCCCAATCTGTTGCTAAAAAGTTCCTTCAAGCAAAGAGGATGAATGAGGGATTTGACCTCCACCATAAGGAATGACATTGAATGGGGTACTGGTGCCCATGGTGGTTCCTTTCCAGGGACAATTAGAGATCCTTTCCCCCAGAACAATAGTCTGTAGTGTAGAGTAAGTGAGAATCAAGTTAGAGTCAAAACCTAGCATCCCATATGAGAAGGGAGTGCTAGACGCATTTTTAATAGAGGGAATAGTGGCCAAGATAGTCAAAGGAATTGAGCCACTGCCCGAAGTAGTGGGAATCTAGATAGTCGTAGTCCTGATAGGCGGAGGTGGGGGAGGAGGCACAACATGCCCTCCTGCAGAAGTCATGATGGGAGTATGAGGACTCCCTGACGAAGCAACACTAGTTGTTTCCATCGTCTCTCACCGAACAAATTGTCATTCAGGCGAAGTCACCTCGGGAGGGACTATTTGAATTAGAAACAGTGTTGATAAGTCGATGATTGGAGGATTTTATGTCTGGAAACCTTCGGTCTCGAGGTGAGAGATAATGGATTCCTCCAACACAGGAAAGTATTTTCTCGGAGTTGGCTCGAGCACAGTTTCCTGCGACCCGGTAATTTAAAATGATACTTATTGATCTAGCTTGTGCATCAATGGTGGTGGAGGTGGCTCCAAAGTAATTGACAATAGGCCCTGAAGCCTACACGAACGGAGGATTTTTTGATCTTCCACCTTTTGAAATGATCAACCAACACTGTAAGGTTTATCTAGTGTGAAATAAAGAACACACACTAAAAGTTCTTAAAGGAAAATCAAGCAAACAACTGACTAGTAGGAAGAACAATTATGCCAATCAACACTAGAGCAACTTACCAATGCAAGTGTAACTCGAACATGAAAACACCCTCCAGGTATACTCTACAAATTTGATCTGACATCTATCCTAGGTATCATGGTATACCCATGTATTCACCCATGTAAGTCCCTAAAAAACAAGAAACTATGTTTCCAACTCACAGTCAGTCACTAGGCGAGTACTTTCGATAGTCGGGCTGATCGTAATGAGCAGGATAACAAAGTATGAAGCCCTTCAAGGTTACTGAAAGAAAATGGTTTGGAAGACAATTGAATATCTTGAATGGATTCAAGGTCCACGTGGCTTCGTAGTCAAATGAAATCATTGTGATTCCCAAGAACGACCCTCAATATACAATCTCCACTACACTTGGTCTGATTTTGGAGGGGTTGTCTCCTCTAACTTTCCTTACACGACATCATGTTTAGCCCCTGTGTTAGAGGGGGGTCTTGGCTAACTCTTAAAACACTAGACTTCTGACACTCTCTATCACAGACTCCTATGTTTGTTTAGGCAGCCTTGAAGAGTTTCCTCTTCACAGATATTTCAAGGCCCTAAAGCCTAGACTACTTGGTGAACCCTAAAAACAAAACATCTAAATGATTTTCAGTTTAAGCATTGATTTAATTGGCTCGATTTACTCAAAGGATATGGACGTGCAAATTGTGGTGTTTAAGATGAAAGAGAAGAAAAACTTTAAAGCATGTGTGTAAAAGAAAACTAGATTCATCAGTTGAAAGAAACGACTTTTAAATCTTTGTAACTGCAAACTTTTTAAAACAGTGTTTCAAGATCCTATAACTAAAAGTTTCCTAAAAGAGATTTTTGTTTTACAATGAAAAAATACTAAACTTTCAGGAAACATTTAAGAAGGAACTTTGAAAAATAACTCTTTTCTTTTGTAAAAATACAACCTATGCTACGATTACCAAACAAGATGCATAATTGAATGCATTTTTTTTTCGAATGCCTAGAAAATAAAAACAGAAGTAAAAGATATTTGTTTGTTTTTCAAAGCATAAAATAGGATAAATAGACAATAGAACCCAAGACTAACATAGACCCTAGACCACTACGTAAACGTAGGGATTCACTGGAAACCAAAGGAGGATATAAATCTTATAGGATCACTCTAAACCTTTAAAGCAAACAAAAGAAAACAAAGAAACAACATAGATTCTTTACCAAAAGAAATTTAAACTGAATCTTTGACCCAACCAAAGACCATTAATAGAGACCCTGTAGGGTTGAAGAAGTGCTAAGAAACAACAAAGCTTCTGTCAGAAAAGAGGAAAACTCTTCTTTTTTTTTAACTTCTAAAACACAGAGACGTGGGCAATGGACAAGCAGCATGTGTATGTATGCGGGTTGTGTACTTTGTAGACTATGTATGTATGTGGGATGAAAAAAATAAGGGTGTATACACCTCTAGAAATTTTCAAAAAGAAAAAATTCTTGGAAACTAAATGGGAAGAGAAGGTCGGTAAGCACTTGGAAGGTGACCAGAGACCCTAAACTGACTCAGTAAACCTAGAAAACTCAAAAAGAAAATGAAAAAACCAATTTAAACCAAAATCTCCCACAAAGACCCTAGATAGACTCCCTAGTGGAGTCGCCAATTCTGCTAGTGGGGAAAATCCCCCTATATTGGGTTGAGGTATAGGAAGAGCACCGACTTCCCTTAAAAGACAGTTCTATTCCTAAGCTACCCCAAAACTATCTAAACTGAAAGATAGGAGAGAGGAAAGAAGGTTAGTAGGTGTACCTTTGGTCCCTATGGCTGATGTAGACCTCTTTCACCTTTGCAGCTTCCTAGATTGCAGGTCTCCTCCCAAACTTGACCTACAAAAGTTTAGGAAAACAATGCTACAACATACATGATCTCTACTTATCACTTTAATTATTCAGATATAGACATAAATGCATAAATCAATAAAATCACATAGACACAAAGTTTTGGGACTAGAAAGAACTCTTTTATTCAATATTAATATCAGAAATATTACAACCTTCGTCGGCAATCGCTTCGTGAATCGGGTATGGGATCCTCTATCTTGGATCTGAGTGCATAAATCTCATGTAATCCTCTCACAACCAACTTGTCACTTGGGCAAGGTGAAAGGGTTGTATAAGGAGAAAGGGATGGAGGGGAATGTTGAGGCCAAATCTCATAATAGGATGCAAAACTTGGGCTAAGAAGGGGAAGGGATTTTGCAGATTTTTCTTATTCTCTTGCTTGTTGTTGTAAATGAGACCCCAAGACCTCTTTTTATATGAGAAAAGGATGGTTATTCAGTTTGGGGATGGTCTACAATGGGTAAAATGGTTGGGAAACCCTCTATATCCTGTAAACTCCATTGAATTCAATGCAATTTTATATTTTTTGCAATTTTTGGAGGTAAACGTGGGATAACTAGTATGCATCTCGTTTATGTACATGGGCTAACTAGTATGCAACTTGCATGTGTACGTGGGCTAACAGTTCAACAGGGCGTGTACATGTTCCAAAAAATAGTTTTTTAAGAAGAAGCATGACCAAGCTTAGTCCCCCATTCTCTTTTATCTTGGTTGGTCTACACGCAATGATGTATTTATATTAAATATATGAGTATTTACACATATACAATAATAGGCTCATTAGCCTTTGCATCTAGTCTCCTTGGCCTAATCACCACAGAAGCCTCCTATCTTATTATAACTCAGCTCACCAGCCTATCAAAAATGTTTACAATTCATAATTACAACTGGGCTCTACCTGGGGATATTACAATCCCCTCCCCTTATTTTTGCATTTTCCTCAGTGCAACTTGTTTATACATATACAATTCGAAAATTCTTCAAAAATCTCCAAGCTTTAGCTATTGGAAGCATGTTATCCACCTGGTGCTCTACTTTCAAGCACCAATTTTGGTGTCCATACTGCAGCTGAAATTCAATTGCTCTATTCCATATAGTTGCTTCACGAAAGCATTCAACTCACTTTTCCTTATTACATGCTTCAATTAAACCTCATTGAAAGAATTGAATGGTTGTAGATCCACAACGTTCCACCCAGCCTTATATCTCACAACTGATAAACTCTTAGAAACGTATCACCCCCGCATAGGGGTTATGACTCCATTAGGGCAATGGCCTCCCAAGATAACCATGGTCCACAATCAATATCAACATGGTCTAGGCCAAGGTACCAAACCTTAACAGCACTCCAACCAATGGTCTTTCATTCCCCACATGCTTATCCCACCCCAGGAGTGTACACCTTCACTATCACATAATCCATCAGTTGCTACACCTCCCTTTCCTTGGGATTAAAAAACAGGTCGGATCAAGAAGTCTTAGAGCGTCGTGTCTCCAGGAGTTCCAACTGCCCTTAAAGGTCTCTAGGTACCCTTCAGGCCTCATACCAGGAAACATATCCCCACACTTCTCCCTCTAGGGCTCCAACCTTCTCCAAGGAAACCCAAGGAGAAGTGTACACACACCTAGATCCATCGAGGATCCACAGGGTAATATTTGTTGTCTCCAATCAACATCTTCCCCGAGCTACTCTTTGCAATCAATATTCCAAATTCAACCAATATCATCTCATATGCATCACACACATGTAGTTATCATGAGAAAGAATAAAGGAATTCATTTAGGAACTCAAATTAGTTCAAAGGAAATTTAACTTTTCCAAATTATGAAATTCTATTTCATAATTCTTCTTGTTTGTTGCCATATTAGGAATGCAACCTTCGTTGTGGTTTTCCACAAGAACCAAAGTTCATACCATTTTCCCTGCAATGCTTCATCGTGCATACAGCCAACAAATTGTTAGTATTTCATGTAAATCATAATTCAATTGCAATATGTATAAAACCTTATGCAATGATCTTAGAATTTCCTGCACTCAGCAATTCAATCACAATTACCAAAC
Source organism: Picea sitchensis (assembly GCA_010110895.2). NCBI lineage: Eukaryota > Viridiplantae > Streptophyta > Pinopsida > Pinales > Pinaceae > Picea > Picea sitchensis. The sequence goes on from SNQJ01S0031135.1 coordinate 66,349, forward strand.
AATTTAATAAAATAGAATGACTCTTCATTCTATACATATGCATGTTCTTAATTAATATATCTAAGTTCATTACTTTTTTTCTGAACATTAAATTTTTCTATAGTCAATGCTTACATGACTACTTGACTTGCAACTTCCCTATTGTAATGTCTAACAACCCTTGAAATGTCCTCAACTTCATGTGATCAGGGGATCAAATTTTGCTCAATTTTCAAAGTGCTCAGAATGCGACGAAAACAGTGTCATTGCGTCCGTCTCGTCTTCCTGATTCCGGCGGTTTATTTACTTTCGCAAACGGAGTCCGTATGGAGGAGATATCGTGATCTGTCCACCAAGCCAAACAGGTAAAAATTTGGGATGCTGACTGTACCTGTCCATACAG
>SNQJ01S0031135.1:68267-91683 GCA_010110895.2 Picea sitchensis
TATGCAGTTGTTAATGTTGAGAATTTGAAGTTGTATGAGCCTCCGTTGATCGATGATCAAGGAGAGCATGTTCAGATTCCTTCCATAGATGATTTTTTGCCAGAGTATCTAACAGAACTGCAGGAAGACACCATACTTGACAGAAGGATGCAAACTTCGAAGCGAGGGAATGTGGAATATTTACGAGTTGGTCTTAAAGGGACGAATCCAAGCAAGGCCAAGTGGATTGAGGTTGGAAGGGTGAGGGAACTATACCCTCATCTTCACATAGACTGAGATAGTCTTTTGGAGGTCCAAAAGCTTCCCAATGGGGTGGTGTGATCAGGGGATCAAATTTTGCTCAATTTTCAAAGTGCTCAAAATGCGACAAAAATAGTGCCATTGCGTTCGTCTCATCTTCCTGATTCCGGAGGTATATTTACTTTCGCAAACGGAGTCCGTATGGAGGAGATATCGCAATCTGTCCGCCAAGCCAAACAGGTAAAAATTTGGGATGTTGACTGTACCTGTCCGTACAGTCCGTACGGCCACGTGGAGGGCTGTACCATCATGGTGACATGGAAATTTGATGATGTGGCATCTTTCTATTGGATGGTGGTTACCCAATGGGGTGATGACACGTGTCGCATTGGCAGCAAATGGTAAGAGGGCACGTGGCCCAATGCGTGGGTGCCACGTGGCCCTCGTCGGTTGGTTATTATTTGTTATGTCAAAATTATATGTGGGAGTCCACAGGGTTCGACCCCCGGACCTCCCTCCATTGTAAAGCCTTGACACATATCCGCTAGCCAATATTCCCGCCAATGTTCCTTATTATGTATACCAATGCAATTATATTTATGTTTGCAAATTGTAATATTTGGAAAAGGGTGTGGGCTGGGGCTTAAGCCCCGACCCTTGGTTTTATTACGATATATACGACCATATACATATGCCCGGAATTGTTGGCGTGCGCGCATATTTTGGATTGTAATATATGTTATTGCATATATGTATATGCATTAAAGTTTGCATATGATATAAACAAACGTGCGGAGTATTGAACCGTGACCAAAGCTTTGATATGCGCGTGGTTTGACCGGTGGGTTGAACGCACGGGAAGTTACACAGTTATACAACGGAGTAACCACCTTTTCGCCGAGCCCTAGGTCGCATGGGACATACGATCGAGTGTCGAGGCGGTTAGGGGCTGGAGGCACCTTAACCATCCTACGGTTTTTACCGGTGCGCGGTTGCGTACGGGACTTGGTTTTTCTGCTTAAATGAGCGTGTGTGCCAGGTTTGGAGAAGAAGGGTGCGAATTGTAGAACCAGAGACAACAAAGTTGGAGAAGGAGCTTCAAGGAGGCATATCTTTCTCATTTTTCGACCGTTTCAGGTGCCGAAAGAGCCCAAACAAGGGTTTTGGGACATTGCAGAGCCATTGAAGCAGTCAGTTTGTCATTTTGAGCACTGTAAGACATGTTTTTGAGCACTTTGAGCAATTTAATAATAATTATCCATTGGAAGCTGGACCAGGAGATGTAGCTCGAAGCGGGGTGAACTCCTTTATCAAGTTGTTGTGTTTATGTCTGATGTTCAATGATTTATTATGTTGTCTATGTGTATCTTTACATAAGTAATCCTTAAAATTTATGTGTTGCAAATTGATCCAGTTGCTTTTAACACATAACAATTTCACTTGCAATATTTATTCAAGTTTCAAGTCTTCTTCAATTTTAGATCATCATGAGTTAACAACATTTCAGCTGTTAGTAACAATTATTTCCATGCAATAATATATATCCATGTAATTACAAAACACATTCGACAAATGCATTTAAGTATACAATTATATCACTTACTATTCATGAGTGCAATTCTCAATGCATATTTATTCAATGCACCTTGCATTGAATTACATAATGCTCTTTATCTCAATCATGTATCTCACCTTCCATAAGTTGGAATTTTGGCCAATGCTTGATACATTCCCCACACATTTCCTATTGTCTTCCCAATTAATTGGATTCCGTCCTTTTTGACCCGAACACTACACCAAGAATATAATTTTGTGGTGTTCATTAGTGTTAGAAAAAAGGTTGCAGTCCAAGTTTTATTTAAAGGTAGGAATCTTTTGGTACCTATGTGGTTCATAACCTTTCCATAACCATACTTTGCCCTATCCAACCACGTTTTGGTCTCATACATGAGTATCTTTACTGGCATTCATTCCTATAACAATTTCTTGTGTTTTATTTCTTTGGTTATAACCCCATAACCAAATTAACATGACATTCTACTACATCAGTGTGTGCATTCAAAAGCTAAAAAGCCTTGATATCTATAACAGGTCTATATCTTTTACCAAATCTAGTGGTATCTTATTCATGCTAATGCATTCAAATAATACCATCATGTGTATCATAAAAATTCAAATGGGGGAAAATTCTTACCTAAATTTCCCTTTGGAAATTATGTAACATAATTTCAAAGAGAATACTTACCTGCATAGCTTCCATTAAACGAATTTGATATTACCTGATTAGTTGATGACAATAGAAGCTTTCATGCTTCTATTATCAAACTTATAACCAACACTTCAGCTTTTTGTTGCTTCCTTCCATATGCAACAACATCACCAACAACATTTGCAAACATGCAAGCATTCTTTCCTTTGGTTGTCCCAACAAGCCATAACATACTTGCTGCCACAGAAATTGCAACAACTTCTATCTCCCCGTAACACTTTTCCTTGTTGATCCTAGAAGTCTTCAATTCTTCTCGGATTCTTGAATCATCTTGTGCTCTCACTATAATCATTGTGCATGATTATTTTTTCCCTGAGCACTTTCTAGCCAATCACTCTTGGCTACCTTTTCATTTCCATCCAAATACTAATGTTGACATTAACCTTCATCTTTTAGTTTTTTTCTAGATCCATCTATCCCAACTTATACTTGGATGAATTATAATTCCCATCAAGTTGTCTTATAGACTTTGGATCCTCAATATCCAACTACTCTTTGGGAATGAACTTCTTCATCCCTTTCCTGATTGAATACTTTAGTACTTGATGTTTTTGTGTACTCTTCTCTTCCCTTTTCCAACTAGCCTCAAACTTGAGTTGCCTAGACAATCTCTAGCATATTGTAAGGATGCACATATGCCTCCTTTGCTAGTTGCATAGAATTAACTGAAATTACTTCTTTCACCTTACCATCATAGCTTCAAGTGATACCTCCAACCTTTTGGGTTGAAACTCATGGATCTATGTCACTTAAGAGGGATTCTTTCCAGGCACCATCCCCTCTGCATTCAAAACCATGCATAGAACCATTTTCTTCTTCTTGGTTCCTTATTGATTTCTCTTTAGAATCTTGATATCTCCATGCTATTGTGGAAATATCTTCAATACTTTTGGAATGTATCAACAATCCTCTACTATTCTTTCTTTCCTTCCTGGATTGTTGTCATGCATTCCTATTAGCTTGATATCTACCTCATGATTTCTTCATCCATTATCTTAGGATGTTCATGGACTTGACTCTATCCATGAGTCTTTCCTTGTCTACTTTGCATACTTGCAACCACATATTATGATGATATTAATTTTCAGCATTCCATTATTACTTGGATCCCTCTGATCCAACTCCTTCATGACCCAATTATATTTCTAGTCATGCTCTCTGGTAGCCTAGGATAGTTAACCCCAATTTGTTTCTTGAAGAAATTCATTTATTCTTTTTTTTATCGATTATAGCAGCACTTGGATTTGCTTGAACAATTATTACTTTCTTCTATCTTGATCCATCTGATTTTTCAACCTGACATGCTATATTTGAAGACCTTCATGTTGTAATGCCCCTTTCCAAATAAGAGCTCTAGAGAGGAGGCTTAATGGTCTACACCACCCCATTAGACTATAGCTAGGGCCAAAAAAGGGGTAAACAGGATTACTAGATGTCACTCCAGTTAAAGGTGTTATGTTCGAAAAGTGACATTGAGATAAAAGTGGTTAAAATCACTTTTAAGCCAATATGAGCTAAAAATAGAACATCAGAGCTAAAATTAGAAGTCAACAATGAATTAGGGTTTCAGCAGTGAATTAGGGTTTAGAAAATCTATAAGAGAAGGGTCAGCGACCTAATTGATTATTATGAAGATTTTGACTTGTCATTGAGGAGAGAGGCGCATATCAGGAGAGATAGTTCAATGGATTCCCGGAGGAAGAAACCAGTTGGTTGATTTCGGTGTTGAGAGACACACCCTAGTCACCGGGAAGATCACACAAGTCTTCCATCATTCTTCAGCAAAAGTTACACAGGTTCCAACAACAAGGGTGCACTTATCAAGGGTGAGGGCACAACTTCTAAGGAGGTTCAGGGGATCGACTTGTCCCATCCATGGAGAGTTTAGAGATTCCCCTCTGACCCAGTTGAGAGGAAGGAAAGGTGCATATTTCCCCTAGTTCCTCGTCAGATTCTGATGAAGGAATCATCTGGGGTGCATTTTCCAGACTTGGGAGTGAGACACTTTTGGTGGACGCATTCGGGGTTCTCGATGGATCATCATATCAGATACAGGGAAACCCTTCCAAACCATTTCCCAGTAGGCCAAGATAGTCATTTTGAGATACATCTCAGTCGATTTCAATGGTGGAATCACTAGGGAGCAGCCTTCCAGTGAGAGAGGCGTGCATTCACCCAAGAGGATCCGTCTGGGGTCCAAACACACCAGCAGAGGGCCAATCAGTCACCAAGACTGACTCTAGAGCAAGCACACCATTTGGGACAGTTTCCAGGCCATTCTAAGAGGTTTAGCCACCAAGGTGAATGTTTTGGACTTTTAGAAGTTACTGTGTGAGCTACCACAGTTTCATATCATCCATTTATCCCGCAATGCTCATCTATTATCGGGTATTATCATTTAGTTTTCTTATTTTATTCTGGATAAGATCCTTTTTTCATTTGATCTAGCCAAGTGATTCATTTTATTCAACTGCATTCAACATTTATACTCTGTCGAGATATCATAATATAAACTTTTCATTATTTTGTCGTAATTTTTATTTGTATGATCATTTATATGTTGTAAACCATTAATCCTACACACACATTAGCAACATTTCCTAGACTAGCCAAGTCAGGAACATTACAGTGGAATCATAGCTTTAGTCTTGCCAACCTGTGACTAAATTCAATGAGTGCAGCAGAATACCCAGAGGGTTGTGAGCACATAGGTGACAAATATGTCACTTACAATAGATGCAAGGAAAGAAGGCCTAGGCCTGAATTTCCTCCTTTCCCTCCCAGCTCAGAGGAAGAGGAAGAGGCACACAAGGAAGCAAAGAGAAAGGCAGAGCATGAGGTTGATCATGAGGCAGAGAGGATGCTAGGAGACATATATGAGCGACCAAAGGGAAGTGGTAAGGCCCCCATGGAGCCAGTGGCAACCTTCATGCAAGTTATCAATGATATGGTAGCTAGTTAGTGGGCCATGACTTATTCCTTAGCATAGGTGGCTGATAGATTAGCTATAGTGGGCACCCCAGGCACACAAGCCCCACATGCATCACAGGGGAACTTAGGGGTAGGTAGTAGACCCCAGTCTCCTACTTTCACATACACCTCTTCTAGTAGGATTCCCAGATCTTTGTTTCCTAGTTTCTAGAGGGTACCCCCAGTACTAGCACAATTGTCGATAGCACAGAGGTCGCCCACTCGTGCAGAGGACATAACAGAGTACATGAGGGAGTATGCAACATTGGGCTATGAATTCCATCGGGATATAACCCTAGTCAAGTATTATGGACTCAGACTCGAGAACTTCCCCAGAGAGCCACAGAGAGGAGGATCGCAGTAGCAGCAGGGGCATAACATTGATTTCATCTAGAAAGTTGGTAAACTCACCATACCTTTTTTCGATAGATCATCCAAATGCACCGCTAGAATTTGTGTACAAAAGCTAGACACATACTACAAGCTCAACCAAATGACCGAGACAGAGGCCATCAGTTTTTCTACCTTACACTTGGAGGGTGAGGCACATGAGTGGTGGTATCATGGATTGGTGACATTGGGTCACAGTCGCATCACCTCCTACAGGGAGTTCATAGAGAGACTCATGGATAGGTTTGACAGGAGGGATCTCAAGATCCACTTTAGGGATCTAGCCCAGTTGAGGAAAACTGGCATAGCAGAGGCCTTCATCATAGAGTTTCAGTGGGTAGTGATGGCAATGATAGATATATCAGAGCCCAGGTTGATCATATTATTCACAGAGGGACTCACAAAGCCTTTGAGAGGATGGATGAAGGAATAAATGCCTCACACCTTGTAGGATTCCATCCTACGCACTCGAGATTTTGCAGACTTGGTGCCAAAGACTAAACCCTTTTCCAAACCCTTCATTCCCTAGAAGGATCGAGACAGGAATCCATTCCAAAGAGAATGGAAGGGAAAGGAGAAGTTGGATGATGAGATGAGGTGAGATCTTATACGGAAGAATCTTTTCTTCAATGCAGACACCCTTGGGTCCCAGGCCACAGGTGCATGGGAAAGGGAGAGATTCACTATATTGAGGTGGCAACAGACAATGTGGATAGTGAGGAGGAGGAGCATGATAGTGGATCCACTAGCTCAGAGGAGGATTCAGCATAGGTAGAGGAGAATCCTCCCAGTAGGCCACTGACACTAGTAGGATCCCACCCTTTGGTAGTTCCATAGCCACCTGAGCAAGCTAATAGATGGAAACCAGCAAAGGGAGGAGTCATAGTGATCATTTTTGGTGTTCACAGGTATGACACCCTCAGGATCAGAGTGACTATTCAGGGGGGCAATGATAAATCTCCCTGATAGATGGTGGGGTCACCCATAACTTCATTGATGCTTCATTGGTATCAAGACGGGAACTTCAGACACATGAGCCTGAGGGGTTTGATGTTGCATTAGCAGATGGCCACACAGTGGAGTGTTTAGAAAGAGTTTTGGACTTGGAGATAAAGTTAGGCAACTACACAGTGAGAGACACATTTTATGTGGTTGACCTATCTGACACAGATGTGGTGTTGGGATTCCATTGGATGATCATCTTGGGAAAAATCACCACCAATTACCAAACCTTGGAGATGGGGTTCAGAGACCATGATGGGAAGAAGGTTGTTCTAATAGGTATGTCGACAGGAGAACCCAGGATAGTTTCATCCAAGATGATGGAGAGGATATTCAAACATGGGGAGGTAACATATGTCGTAGATTTCTTGATCACTACATGGAAGGATTTTGAGGGTCGACAGTAGTATCATACAAAGATCAGGAATTTGTTGGGATGACATCAGCAGTTTTTTGGGTCGATTCCACTAGGGAGACCACTTGACAGGGGGTTTGAGAACACCATTGAGTTGGAGGAGGGGGAAAAACCTATGATCACACCCCCCTAACTTCATCCTAGGAGGTTCGGATGAGATAGATAAATCAATCAAGGAGTTGCAAGTGATGCGACACATCAGACTGAGTAGCAACAAATTCGCCTCTACAGTTGTTTTAGTTCTGAAGAAGGATGGCACCATGAGGATGCCCATTGATTACCGGGCCTTGAACAAGAAAACCATCAATAATCGGTGTCCTATCCCACGCATTGACGAATTGATGGATGAACTGCATGGGGAAGTTTTCTTCTCAAAGATTGATCTATGCTCTGGGTATCATCAAATCAGCATCCGAGAGCAGGACATAGAGAAGACGATATTTCGATGTCACTTTGGACATTTCGAGTTTCTGGTTATGCCATTTGGGCTAACCAATGCACCTGCGACATTCCAGTCTTGCATGAACCACATATTCAGGGATCAGTTGACGAAATTAGTCTTATTTTTATTCGATGACATCTTGGTCTACAGCAAGACATGGCAGGAGCATATGAGGCACCTGGATGAGGTATTGAGCATCATGGAGGTGCATTCCTTATATGCCAAAGAGTCCAAGTGTGAGTTTGGTATAAAACAACTACTTTAATTAGGCCACATCATCAATGCACGGGGGGTACAGGTGCACCAAGAGAAGATCAGGGCCATTCTGGATTGGCCAACGCCCAGGAACATGACAGAGTTGAGGAGTTTCTTTGGGTTGTGCAGCTATTACATGCGGTTTCTCTAGGGTTTTTCTTGGCTTGGAGAACCATTGATGGATCCTACAAACTATGGGGATTTCATGTGGATCGAGTAGTAACAGAAATCTTTTGATCACATGAAGGAAGTCATGGGCACTTGTCCAGTGTTGGAATTACCAGACTTCACCTTGCCATTTGTACTAGAGTGTGAAGCATCTAGCGAGGGTATTGGGGTAGTTTTGATGCAAGGAGGACACCCCATTGTATTCAAGAGTAGGAATATCAGTTAGCCCAAGAGGTTTTACTCCATTTATGATAAGGAAATGATGGAAATCATGCATGCCTTGACCAAATTCAGACAATATTTGGTGGGCAGCAAATTCATGGTCAAGACAGATCACAACAGCTTGAAGTATTTCCTTGAGCAGAAGGACCTCAGTGCGCTCCAGCAAAAATGGGTGAAGAAGGTACATGAATTAGACTTTGACATAGTGTATGTCAAGGGGAAGAATAATATTGTGGCCGATGCACTATTGAGGAGACCTGCAACATGTTCTTTGATGGATATTTCAGCAGATTGGAAATCCCACTTGTTAGTGTAATATTCTAAGAAAAAGTTTGCTTGTGAGGTTATGGATGGGAATATACAAGATGAAAGGTATAGGTTTATTGATGATGTCATATTCTACAAGGATAGAGTCTACCTGGTGCCAGAATTGGGGCTCAAGAAGAAGATCCTCACAACAGTTCATGATTCACCACTAGCAGGCCATCAGGGGTTTCTCAAAACCTACAGACAAATCAGGGAGAGGTTCTCATGGAAGGGCCTCAAATAGGACGTTATGAGACATGTTAGTGAGTGTGTGAATTTCTAGTAGAACAATTCAAAGCATTCTCTTCCATCAGGTCTACTTCAACCACTCCCCATTCCAAAGAATAAATGGGAGAGTATATCGATGGACTTCAACACAGGCCTACCCAAGGTCCAGGGTAAGGACTGTATCTATGTAGTGGTCGTCATATTTACCAAGTTTGAACACTTATATTCGATACTAACAGAGTACAATGCAGCTCAAGTAGTCGATCTATTCTTAAGGGAGCTCTTCAAACTTCATGGATTGTCGAGGAACATTGTCAGTGATAGGGACAGTCGGTTCATGGGGAGATTCTGGAGAGAGTTATTTCAGTTGGTGGGGACAAAGATGACACCCATCACCATCTATCACCCTTAGACAGATGGAGAGACTGATATTGTCAACAAGTGGGTTGAAGGATATTTGAGGAACTATGTAGGTGGACAGTAGAGAACATGGGTCAAGTGGCTACATTTAAGAGAGCATTGATACAACACCATTTTCCACATGTCCATTGGTATGACACCCTTCTAAGCATTGTATGGATATGATGCTCCCACTTTGGTATACATGGTTTTCGGGGAGAGAAGAGCTCCCAAGGCCAAGGATTGGATCATAAAGAGTCAGGAGATTCTCAAGTTGTTGAAAGAGAACCTGTAGATGACACAGAACTGATAGAAGATGAGTGCGGATAGGAACAGGATAGAGCGCAAATTTGAGGTTGGGGATTTGGTTTTCTTGAAACTCCAACCTTACAGATAGTCATCTCTAAAGAAGATTGGGGTCGAGAAGCTCAAGCCTAGATTTTATGGCCCTTACAGGATCATGCATCGAGTAGGCAAGGTTACTTATGAGCTAGAACTTCCAGAGGGGAGAAAGATTCATAACGTCTTCTATGTATCTTGCCTCAAAAAGGTAGTGGGATAATTCATTAGCACATCAGAGGAGCTTCCCCCATCAGATGAGGAGGGACAATTGGAGTTGGTTCTGGAGGAGGTTTTGGAGTGCCAGGAGAGGAAACTGAGGAGCAGGTTCATCAGAGATTTTTTTATCAGATAGAGAGGGCTTTGAGTAGAGGACGCTACTTGGGAGAGTGAGCAGGTGTTGCAGCACCCTAGATTGGTATTTCTTGAGGACAAAAAATTTCAGGAAGGGAGGATTGTAATGTCCCTTTCCAAATAGGAGCTCCATAGAGGACGCTTAATGTGCTAAACTGCCTCGTTAGACTATAGCCAGGGCCAGGAAAGGGGTAAACATGGTTACTAGAGTTCACTCCAGTCAAAGGTGTTATGTTCAGAAAGTGAAATTGAGATAAAAATGGTTAAAAGTGCTTTTAAGATAATATGAGCTAAAAATAGAACAGACAAGCTAAAATTAGAAGTCAACAGTGAATTAGGGTTAGAAAATCTATAAAAGAAGGGTTAGGGACCTAATTGATGATTATGCATATTTTGACTTGTCATTGAGGAGAGAGGCGCATCTTAGGAGAGATAATTCTGTGGATTCCAGGAGGAAGACACGAGTTGGTTGATTTCGGTGTTGAGAGACACACCCTAGTCACCGGGAAGATCATACAGGTCTTCAATAATTCTTTAGCAGCAATTACACAGGTTCCAGCAGCAAGGGCGCACTTATCAAGGGTGAGGGAGAATATTTTGAGGAGGTTCACTGGATCAACTTGTCCCATCCAGGGAGAGTTCATAGTGTTAGATTATGAATGAATGTGCTCATTTTACCATTGAAAATATCACTATTGTCACCCAACCATAGGCCGAAGACACCCTCAAAGCACCTTGACCTTGACAGAGAGAAGACTCCTGGTAGCAATCCAATAGCCAAGCAAGGCTAATGCACCAAGCAAGAAGTAACCAAAGTTGATCAGAGATTCCAACCCAAAACCCCAAAACTGGCATAGCACCATCCCCAGGACTTGTGCACAAAACTGCTAGACTGCAGTGGACATAAGTAGCTCTCTACAATTCTGAGAAGTGTGTCAGATGAGAGACTAGTGCCCTGTATTTATAATATTCTTGGTAGACTTTCCTGGGCTGACTTCTCCTTCTGGGTACTAATTAATTCATATTACGTATGTCTCTTTAGTCGACATCTCATCTAGGGTTACTTTCATTTATTTTCTTTCTTCTGGAACATTCTAGTCCTGTCAAAGGTCACAATAGAGGTTCATACCTCTCGAAGCTACCATAATATCAACACTCCCTCCTAGCTAGGGAGGTATGGTCTTGAGCACAAACAGACCATTCAATTTCTAGCATCACAAGTATCATCATTATTATCCAAATGGATAATGTTCATGAAAACAAGTACAATACCAATTGATATAACACAACTGTGTTTATCCATGGTAGTACACAGCTACTCAATATGTGAAACATAGTCACAAACAATGGAGCATATCCACCACAGTAGCATATCTCTATTGTCTGGAGACATGCAATCTCCATAAAAATCATCTGATATCAACCTGCATAGAAAATATTGTTATAATGTAAATTGAATCATCTGGGCCATTGTTTCACTCACATCTGTGAGATTTGAAAGAGTATATGCCTTTAGAGTATAACATCAATGATGAGATATATGGACCATTCTTCTCAAGCAAGGAAGAATGATTGTCCTAATTTATGAGCCTGGACCATTCCTCACCATGGGCCATTCCTCCAACACTAAACAAAGTGTAACCTGGAGAGAATGAATCTACCCTAAGGAATTTTTGTCTCTGATTGTTGAACCTGGACCATTCTCCACCCTAGGCCATTCCTCTAGCACTAAACAAAGTGCAGCCTGGAGAGAATGAATCTACCCTAAGGAATGATTGTCCAAACCATTTCCCATGTTAACCACCAAAGGAAATGTTTTTCCTACACCAACCTCCAAAATAGACCACTCCCGATGTTAACCACAATGGGAAGTCGTTGTCTATAGTACATTAGCAATATGGACCCTTTTCTGCACTAGAAAATGTCTGTCCATCAGAAATATCAATCCAATTTTCGAACTGGAAAGAATCTGTCCAAGCTGGACTATTTTTCAAACTTGAAAATGATTGTTCTTGATTCAATAATATTTCAGTTCTCCCTCCCAACCTGGAGATTCATTTCTTCCCTTTCAACTAAGGGAGTTATTTCCACGATCCCATCTTGTCATATAAATATGCAAAATTTATTCTGGACAGAGGCTTTGTCAGGATATCTTCTGTCTGTTCATCTGTGGGGATATACTGGAGCTTTACTTCTCCTTCATGGACTTTATCTTGAATAAAGTATTATTTGATCTCAATATGTTTTTACCTTTCATGAAACACTGGGTGTTCTGATAGTCTTATACAACTCTGATTGTCAGAATCTATTATGGTCAAATCTGGAATCTGATCAAATAAGTTAGAGATTAGCTTCCTCAACCATATTGCTTCTGTGCATGCTTCACATGCTACGATATATTCTTATTTTGTTGTGCTGATTGCGACAGACTTATGTTTCCTGGTGCCCCAAGATATCATAGCGGAGCCCAAGATGAAACACATTCCTAAAGTACTTTTTCTATCGTCTACACCTCCTGCCCAATCTGAATCTGTAAATCCATGAAGATGTATATCACTGGATGCGGTATATCTTAATCCATAGTTTATTGTCCCATGAATATATCTTAGGACATGCTTTGCAGCTATCCAATGATCATGTATGGGTTCCACCTGGAACTGGCTTAGTGTATTCACGGAAACTCAAATGTCTGGTCGAGTATTTACCAAATACATCAATGACCCAATTAGTTGTCAATATAGTGATGGATCTACTGGATCAGAATTTGGATATTTTACTTTTCTTATATCTGTAGTCATAGGAGTGTCCATGGATTTGCAATCCATCATTCCAAACTTCTGAAGGATCTTTATTGTGTACTTTCCTTGTCCAAGAAATACTTCACCACGCTTCTGCCATACTTCTAGTCCCAAGTAATAATGCATGAGACCTAGATCTTTCATATCAAATTCAGAACCTAGTTCCTTTTTGCATTGGATGATGAGAGACTTTTCACTTATTATGAATAGATCATCAACATATAGTAGTAGAATTATAGGTGCATTGTCCACAACTTTGTAGTAAAGGTTTGGATCTGCATGACTTTTGGAGAATCCAAGTCTCGTTAGATAGTTGTCCATTCTGGCATAGCAAGCCCTTGGAGCTTGTTTGAGTCCATATAAAGATTTATTTAATCTGCAAACATGAGTGTCTCTGGAATGTACTTCAAACCCTTGAGGTTGTTCAATATATACTTCTTCTTCGATTCCTCCATTGAGAAAAGTTGTCTTTACATCCATCTGATGTAAGCTCCATCCCATGGAAGTGGCAAGAGATATGATAGCTCTAATGGAAGTATATCTAGCCACTGGAGAAAATGTTTCATCGTAGTCTTCTCCCTCCTTCTGGGAGAACCCTCTAGCTACAAACCTTGATTTATATTTATCCATGCTTTTATCTGTTGCATGTTTGATCTTATATACCCATTTTGAAGTTACCATTGATTTTTCCTTGGCTCTAGGCACAATTTCCCATACATCATTTTTCATGATGGATTGGTGTTCTTCCATCATAGCTTATTTCCATTGTTTCTTTTGAACAGCTTCTTCAAATGTGGTAGGTTATTCATCTATAAGCTTTTTCATATATGTTGCATAACTTGAGAATATTTTAGGCTTCTTGCTTTTTATGAATGTTCCTTCAGGAACCTTGAGTCTTTCTGTGTCTTTTAAGGTAGCTTCAAGCCAAGCTGGTTATTTCCTGGTCTTAGGTATGGTGTCTGAATCAATGGTCTCACATGGTTGCATAGGATGATCGGGTTGTTCCTTTTCGTCATCTTGGTTTTCTGCGCTTTCTTCAATAGGTTCTTCATTCTCTTCTTCTTCTATTGTTTCTTCTATGGATTTCTTGACTGCCATCTTTTCATTGAATGCCACGTCTCTGCTGACTTTGATCTTATGTTGTTCCAGAATATAGATTCTATAAGACTTGTATGAATCGATATATCCCATGAATATTCCCTTCTTTCTTGAGGGTTCTAGTTTATTCCTTTTGTCCTTGGGAATGTGAGAGTAAACAGGACATCCAAAGATTCTTAGGTTTTGCACATTAGGTTTTTTACCTAAGAAGGCTTCTTATGGAGTCATGTCCTTCAATATGCGGTGAGGACTTCTGTTCTGCACATATATTGTTGTCATGGTCTCTTATCCCCATAAGAACATGGATAGACCTTGATCATTTAGTAGTTCTTTTACGGTTTCTTCAATAGATCTGTTCTTTCTTTCTACTACACCATTTTGTTGAGTATTATGAGGAACAGTTAGCTCCCTCCTAATCCCTACCGATTTGCAGAATGCAACTAATTCCTTTGATTTATATTCTCCTCCACTATTTGTTCTTAAGGTATTGATCTTCTTGTTCGTGAGGTTCTCTATCTCTACTTTGAATTCTTGAAACTTGTTGAATACTTCATATTTTGTCTTTGGTAGATATAACCAAGTATTTATTGAGTATTCATCTATGAATATTACGTAATAAAGAGATCCTCCTAGATATTTGATTGGCATTGGTCCGCAAACATCTGAGTGTATCAGATCTAGAATCTCCTTATATCTATTGTTGTTGCTTGGAAATGGTTTCTTGATATTCTTTCCAAGGGCACATCCTTTGCAAATTCCTTCATCTGTAGACTGCAATTCTGGTATTCCTTCAACCATCCTTTTGAGAAAAGGTAATTCTTTATAATTAATATGAGCGTACCTTCTATTCGAAAGTTCATTAGGATTGACTTTTTCATGTACGAGAGCTTCTTCATTTTGTTCTAGTAGTCTATACAGATTTCCTTCATGACTTCCAATAACCCTAGCATTCTCTATGTTGGAGTCTTTATGCCAAGATAACACTTTTCCATCCAGGAAAGCTATTATGTTTCCTTTGTCTTCTAGGAAAGATATGGATACAAGATTAGTTTCTAAACTAAGTACATATAAAACATTTATAAAGGGAACATTGTTACCTGTTTTCAAATTGATGGAGGCTTGTCCAAATCCTTCCACTAGGTAAGTGCTTATATCTCCAAGCTCTACCCTGTATGATGTCTTCTTCTCATTTAGATTTGAGAGTCTGGCTTGATCTCTCTTCATGTGCCTAGAAGCTCCACTATCAATTATTCACATGTCATCTTCAATCATTCCAGTGAGTGCTGAGTAGTGTAGAAGACTGATCGTTTCACTCATGTCTTTGGTTGACTGGTAGTTGGTCATGCTTTGATCCAAAACTTCAACTCTGAAATTTTTGTCTTCTAAGAGAGCCAAAAGGTGCGTTGAACTAGGGTGCATTTGAATATCTTCTCCTTGAGTGAGATGCTCCATCACAAGGTGTCAGATCTGGGATTTAGGGTTTCTGCAACTGATCCTGCTAGTAACCCTAGCGGCAGTGTCTTGGAAGTTGCTCCTACTAGTAACCCTAGCGGAAATTCTTCAGCGAGCTCAGTATCCTAATGACTATGCTTCCTTCCAACAGTTAGACTGAATGAAGGAGGTGTGCTCCCATAACATGTTAGAATATGAATGAATGTGCTCATTTTACCATTGACAATATCACTGTTGTCACCTAACCATAGGCCGAAGCCACCCTTCGAGCACCTTGACCTTGACAGAGAGAATAATCTTGTAGAAATCCAATAGCCAAGCAAGTCTAATGCACCAAGCAAGAAGTAACCAAAGATGATCAGAGAGTCCAACCCAAAACTGGCGCAACACCTTCCCCAGGACTTCTGCACAAAACTGCTAAACTGCAGTGCACAGAAGTAACTCTCTACGATTCTGAGAAGTGTGTCAAATGAGAGACTGGCACCCTGTATTTATAGTATTCCTGGTAGACTTTCCTAGGCCAACTTCTCCTTCTGGGTGCTAATTAATTCATATTAATTATCTCCCTTTAACCGACATCTCATCTAGGGTTACTTTCATTTCTTTTCTTTCTTTCGAAACACTCTAGTCCTATCAAAGGTCACAATAGAGTTTCATACCTCCCGAAGATACCATAATATCAACACATAGAATCCCCTCCGACCCAGTTGAGAGGAAGGTAAGGTGCATATTTCACCTGGTTCCTCATCATATTCCGAAGGAGGAATCATCTGGGGTACATTTTCCAGACTTGGGAGTGTGACACTTTTGGCAGACACATTCGAGGTTCATGGGAGATCATCAGATCAGATCCAAGGAAACCCTTCCAACCCATTTTCAAGTAGGCCAAGATCATCATTTTGAGATACATCTCAGTTGATTCCAATGATGGAATTACTAGGGCACAATTTTCTAGTAAGAGAGGGGAACATTCCCCCAGGGAGATCCATCCAGGGTCCAGACACACCAGCAGAGGATCGACTAGTCACCAGGACTGAGAGATAGAGAAGGCACACCATTTGAGACAGTTTTCAAGCCATTCCAAGAGGTTTAGCCACCAGGGAAAACTTTTTGAACTTTCATAAGTTACTGTGCGAGCTTCCACAGTTTCATCTCATCCATTGATCCCACAATGCTCATCTATTATCGGGTATTATCATTTAGTTTTCTTGTTGTATTAAGTCTAAGATAATTTTCTCATTTGATCTAGTTGAGTGATTCACTTTATTTATCCTCATTCAGAATTTTTACTCCACAGAGATATCATAATATAAACTTTGTAGTCTTTTGTCGCAATTATTATTTGTATGATCATTTATATGATGTAAACCATTAATCCTACACACACATTAGCAGCATTTCTTAGACTAGCCAAGTCAAGAACATTACACATGCCATGGAGGATGACCTTCCATTATGCATTTTGATAGAAATAATGGAGGTGCTATCTCCAAAATGTAGGACTTCTCCTTGGAGATATTGCCACTTTCTCCATGCATACATTTTTTCCTTCTTTATCAAAAAAACAAAAACCACTAACATTCTAATATATATCAATCTGTAATATGTACTTCTTTATCTTAACATTCTCTAGTCTTGACCTTTATCCTCTTGTGAAGTATTCTTGACATAACATTATTTCCTCAAGTTCCTTTGTTCCTTCTTGATATCAGGTCCAAACTTTTTTATATTCCATAAAACCTTCCTTATTCCCATGCTTTGCATCTCTATATGAACTTATGGTTCATGCATTATCAGGTATTGCAGATGGATTTCTCCACCTAGCATTCACATTTGATGTGCAAAGATCTTCACCTGGACTTTCTTCCCCAAACAAGAATTCCATTTGGGTTTTCCATGCTACTTATGGAACCCAACATCTGATCCAATGACTTCTGAAAAATCTCAAATGTAGAATGAAGAATTTTCCCTGTCCTTATATCTTCTATATGAAGACATATCTAGCACTTTTTTTGTTTTAGTTTAACCATTACATCTGGAATCATCTTTCCGAGACCTTACCAATGACTACTTCCTTGCTCAATTCTGAGCCTTGAGCAAAAATCTATGATCCTTTAAAACTTGTGTTTTTTTTTATCTAATGCACTCCTTCTGCAGTTGATCTCTTTTCTCTAAGGTAATGGCTCTTAGATATTTGTTGGAACCTATCATAAAGTTCCTAGGTCTTCAATACCTCTTTTGATGCAGGTTCAAACCAGACGAAACCCATGGCCTTCCTTCCTAACCCCTTTTCCCTTCTTTAACATAGTTTTTGGCACTAGCCCCCTTTCTTCATCCCTCAATTTGCATGTGACCATAGGCTATGACCTAGTGCTATCAGATAGGTTCTTGTTTGAAGCCTTGAGATCTTCGGGGCTCCAGACATTAGCTTCGGAAGATCTTGCTACTTCATTCTTTATTTCTCCCAAACACGGAATTGGAGAACACTCAAAGTGGCGTGTATCTATGGTCCACGGCTCCTCAACAATTGATGGTTGGGATTTATTACGAAACTCTGAGCTTTGGAAGTTCTGGGTTGTCCATATTCTCCAACCTTCTAGAGTCCCCAGTCTCTGGAATGTGGTAGTTGTTTCCAAGTACCTTCTCTCGATCAATGTTTGAGATTAACTCCGGCATCCAAGAGTTCTCGACTCAAAACAACTATAACATAATTCCTCTGGAGTAACAAGTCTTTGGACCTTGGGATATGGCACCACACGTCCTCTGTTATCAACGATCGAGATATACTCTAGCCTTCGATCCTTCAGGAATCCTTGACCTCAACTGCTTATACCTTGAATCCTCTAGAGTGCCCAGTCTCTAGAATACAAGATCTACTACCGTGTGTCCCTCTTCAATCAACGGTGAGGATTTACTCTACTCTCTGGAGCTTTGGTAGTCTTCAAACTTTAACAATTATTAACCAATTTCAGCTTCTTTTTTCAATCCATTAGGGGGCCCACCGACCATACTTGATGGAAGTGCCACATGGCATAATACTAGAAGTTGACATGTGACCCAATCAGATGGGTGACATGTGTCACATTCTAAATAGCATTTCAATCTTCCAAAGGTTCTTATCTCACTGACACGTGGCACACATCCCAAGTGTCCATGTCATTTCGAGTGACGTCAGCAAGCCACGTCACTTTGGAACTTCAGGCCTTGATGGTTTTTACACTTACACACCCCAATTCTCCTGAAATTTGAACTCTGGAACTTCCTTACCTTCTGGGGTCCACATAATACAACTGACATCAATTAAGGTGGTGACATGTGGTAGACCTAGGTAGGTGCACGTCACCCTAGGTGACATCATCTTTCCATGTCATACCCAATGCTTCGGGACTTTGGGGATTTCCTTCCTTTCGTGCAACCAGAAATAATTATTTCGAAGTGTTGAACATCTGAACCTTCTTAATATTTGAACACGTATCCATTGGAATAGATAGTCCAAATTGGTTCTGGATTTCGAGACTTCGGCATTTTTCTCTGCTTATAGATTTAAAACGGTCGAAGGGGTGAAGTCTGAAATACTTCGATGCCTAACCTTTGTGCATCTTCTCTTGATCTGACAGTTGTGGGTGATGTCTCCCTATGAACAGATCCAACGGCCCAATACCATGTCTGTCATGGTTTATCAAACTGATATACTTCCTGAGCTCCTGAACACAGCCAAGGTGTTCTCTCAATGCCCTTCTGGCACTCTATACATCAAAATTATCTGGAATTTTTACTCTGAATTCCTCATTCGTGGCCCATCCAAGTTCCGTGTAGAAACCATGGGCTTTGAACTTGAATTTTTTCCATTTCGATAACAATTATTTTCCAAACTTTTTCTTCAACTTACACTAGCATGGCCCATCCAAGCTCAGTGTTGAAACCATGGCTCTGATACCATTTTGTGACGTCCCCAGCCACCCAACAAGTTAGGAAACACCACATAGGAAACATCTTTCTTCTATGATACCATTTTGTGACGTCCCCGACCACCAAGACCGGGCCATGCCACACAGAGATTCTTCCGAAAAAATCATACACGTCCAAGCCACCTAGGCCAAGACATACTACCTCATAGAAATGAAAATTATCATATGAATATATATAAACATAAATAGACAACATATTTTGCTAATACATAGATTAATGTGGAAATAATAGTAATCCTACACTTACAACATATATAGGCATTAGTCATCAATTATAACACATGTACAAATACACAACATGTAAATGAACATAAAAGTGGTACTTCTATTTTTTAAGAAGACCGCCAACTATGTGCAGACCTTCCATGAACCTCCCATCCATAGACCATGTTGTTAATCATGCTTAGCAGTGGGTCACCTCTGAGCTAGGACTAAACTCCACTGGGAAAGGGATTCCTAGGCTTGGAAAGGACAACTGAAAAGTTGCACAGATCAATAGGAAGGATTTTCTCCCAGGATCCAGCTCACACTAACAGCCTACAGCCTCTCTTTCTCCACATGCATGTCCCACCCCAGGAATTGTGCCTCTTCTTTTCTCAATAATCCTTCAGTTGCCCCACTTCCCTTCCAGGGCTTCAGTAACAGGTCGAACAGAAATTCTCAAAGCACTATAGTTGTCGTTGGGCTCCCTCTAGGAAAATCACTTCCCAACAACCTCTCTCACTTGGATACAGTTACTTATAGGCCTGCCAACCTGCTTCTTCAATCCACGGGCCTGAAAACCCGCCTCTTCAAACCCATAGGCCTAACAACCTGCTTCTTCAGTCCAACTCCTAAGTCAAACGAACATGGGAAATGACAACAACAGAATTTGGGTATGGACACAAAAGGTGGTAGTAACCCACACTCAGGAAAGGAAATAAAATATGTCATTAGTAACTGCCAATCAAGCCAAGAAGTTGATTATTTCTAGTAAGAAACATGTTTTACTTTTTTTAATAGAAAATTAGTTTGATGATGAGTCAATGAGAGTGAAATCTTCCCTGTAGGGGTTTGGAGGAGTTTCTACAAAAATACAGAGGGGTGTTCCAAGAGCCTAAAGGGATACCTAAGAGGGAAGTGTAGCATGAAATTTAGTTGTTTCCAGACTCCCCATTGTCGAATATTGGGATGTATATACAGTCTATTCTGGAAGCGAATGAATTGAAGAAGCAATTGCAGCACTTGTTGGAGTAGGGTGTAATTCGACCAAGTACCTCACCTTGTGGTTCACCCATCATAATCTTTCCCAAGAAGGATGGGACTTGGAGAATGTGTATCAATTACAAGGCATTGAAAGGATTACATTGAAGAATCGGTACCCCCTTCCAAGGATCGATGATCTATTGGACTAGTTGCAGCATGCCAACTACTTCACTAATCTAGATTTGAAATCATGATATCACCAGGTACGAGTCAAAGAATAAGATACCTGGAAGACTGCCTTCAAAACAAGGCAAGTTTTGTATGAGTGGTTGGTTATGCATTTTGGTTTATGCAATGCACTGACTACATTTATGATATTAATGAATGATTTTTTATGCCCTTATCTATATTCATTTTTTATTGTCTTTTTCGATTATATATCGATTTATAGTGCTACTTGGGAGGAGCATATGTCACATCTTATGTAGGTGTTAGAGACTCTGAAAAAGCACCAGTTGCTAGAAAATCTTAAAAAATGCAAGTTCGCTCAGCAATATTTGGTGTATTTGGGGTATGTGATCGATGGAGGAGATCTCAAGATATATCCCACAAATATGGAGGCCATCATGAAATTTCCAATTCCCACAAATTTCACTGAAGTTAGGAGTTTTGTTGGGGCAGCACAATACTTTTGGAACTTCATAGCTTCATTTTCAATGGTAGTTGCACCACTCCACACCATAATAGCCAGTGGTAAGAGTTTCCAGTGGGGGAAGAATCAGCAGAAGACATTTGATGAGATGAAAGTATAGATTAGTCAAGAACCAATGCTCGCACTACCAAACTTGCAGAAGCCTTTCGAAGTGGAGACAGATACAAGTGGGAATACAATGGGAGCAGTATTTTTGAAAGGAGGAAGGCATGTATGCTATCATTCTAAATTATTTCATGGAGAATTTCTCAACTACCATACCTACAACAAGGATATATATGCCTTGGTAAAATCTGTCAAAAAGTGGAAACAATATCTAATGGGAAAGGAGACCATCATTCACAAAGATCACCAATCAATACAGTATTTGCAAGTGTAGAGTAAGCTACAACAAACTAGACATTACAAGTGGATGGGGTTTATACAACAATTTCATTTGGTCATAAAGTATAAGAAGGGTAGCACAAATAAGTTGCCAGACATGCTTTCGCGACCACCCACATCTAAGATTACAGTTTTGGGAAATATAATGGACATGGAGATTTTACCCATGATACATACAAAGAAGCATAAAAAGAAGATGAGGAATTCAAGGAGGTGTTTCAACAACTAAAAGTCCAAATTCATATAGAAGAAGGTGATGGAAAGGCTAAATATCATTTCCAGAATGGTTTACTCTACAAGCTCGACAAAATCTGTGCTCCTAAAGGTGAATGATTACATCTTATTAGAGAGGCTCACACCTCTAAGGTTGCATGACATTTTGGTGTTGGGAAGTAAGTTGACAACTTACAGAGATATGTGCATTATCCCAGAATGTAAGAATATGCAGTACAATATATTAGAGAATGTAGACTTTGGTGTACTAGAAATCCCAATAATAGGAAGCAATGTATATACCATCCCTTACATGTACTCACTCAACCTTGGAAATAATTTCCATGGATTTTGTGGGAGGTTTACGAACAACCAAGAAGGGACATGACTATCTGTTTGTGGTAGTTGATGGGCTCAAAAAAATGTGCATTCTCATGCCTTGTAAAAATACCATCACTGGACAAGAAGCAACAAATAAATTCTTTGAACGGGTCTGGGTGTACTTTGGGATACCAAGGAGAATCATCTCAGATAGGGATACCATATTTATCAGTGCATTTTGGACTACATTATGGGAGAAGATGGACACTAAGTTGAATAGGTATACAACATTACATCCACAGACATATGTGTAGGCAGAAGAAGTCAATGGGACTTTGGTGCAGCTTTTGAGGGCTCACAATCAGAAACCTCTGAAGACCTGGGACAAAAATCCGATCTATATACAACACTCTTATAACATAGTAGTCCACACTTCTACTGGTAAGTCCCCTTTTGAAACTTTCTTTGGATATTTTCCACCTTCACCCTTAGATGTTGTATATGGACAACAAGGAGGAGTGAGGAAGGACCTCATAGGAGATGCACTTAAGGAAGAAAGTTTTTTTGAGAATATCAAATAGATCCATTTGCAAGTATAAGAGAGACATAAGAAGTCACGGGAAAATTACAAGGCTATACATGACTAGCACAGAACAAAGAAAAAATTTAGAGTGGGAAACAGAGTATGGAATCATTAGTTAATTGATCCATGCAATCATTATTTAACTCATAAACAAGTGTGGAAGTGAGAGAAACACACGCAACTGTTGGTGATAAAAACCTAGGTTTCCATGCATGAATGACTTCCACTAGTCTAACTGAGTGTAACTAAGTGTAACTTACTCTGAACTAAAGAGGAACACCTTATTTTGTAGGGGAATATTCTCTAGAGAGAATATTCTCATATAAGGAATCGTTATCAATATTGGACTATCAAACATAGGAAAATAATTCTAGGTGAGTGTGTAATATCTCCAACACCCCCTTTGAACACTACTAGGGTGTAAATGATGAATGGGTCCCGAAAACAGAGGCCATGTTAAGTACCCATTGTACAAAGCATATAAGAATGAAACACTAAAAAAAGAGGAAAGAGGGAAAACCTCATGGGAAAAGCCCCCCTCAAATTACAATGCATAAAAAAAATGAGAAGGAACAAAAAGCAATTGCTAAGAAACCATGTCCTTCACTCCAAGAAGACCTCACTACTATGAAAGTTTGTTCTCATTTAAGATTTTGTTAAATATGTAGATGTTGGACACACCTACCACACTTAGAGGGGGGGG
>SNQJ01S0031136.1:0-10186 GCA_010110895.2 Picea sitchensis
TACACTGAGAGGTTCCTCCAAGTAATGTGCCCAAAATTCCCTCTTCAGTGATTTTAATTAACTTATAGCTCAAAATAGTCAAAATCATGGAAATCGTCGGAATGGAACGAAACCAAAGCCAACCTGTGCAGAATGGCTCATAATGATGGAATATGATGATAAATGCCAACTGAACCCCACAATGCTTCTCAAATACCCTTGTACTCACTATAATATCCATCTGGCTACTCTGGTCATCATAAGTCTCTGCCCTGTGATAATGTCCCAAAGTGGGGACATTACACACCAAGAGAAGATGATGATACACCAAGAATCCAAAGGAAACCTTCTAAAAAAATAAACAATGGAGTATTTCACATTTTTTATCCAACTTATATAGACATATCCTTCAAAGGGATGTTGTCTTCAAAGAGAAGTCCCCTTCCTCAAGTTTGTCTTTTGATCCACCTCATCATTTTTATGATGTTTCTCCTATGAATGCTTAATCTTTTCCAAGATTTCATATTATTTCGATGATGAAATAGAGTTGTTGCATCTCCTTGAGATGTTCCTTGTGCTACTGAATCATTTTTTGTTGGAGAAAAGTTTTGTCCTAAGTGGGTTACAAAACTCATTGAGGCAACAAGCTCTAATGTCGATGATGTCTTGAACACTTCGAAAGACTCATGGTCATAAGTAAAAACTAAACATTTCACTGTGTTGATACTCATGATGAATTATGATCCACATTACTATGAATGAGCTCATGGAAAGCATGGGAGGATATTATAACATAATAATATATATCCTTGATGAAAAATGATATAGGGGAGTTGGTACCTCTTCCATTAGGGAAGGATATTGTTGGATACAAATGGGTCTATAAAATGAAATTCTATGTGAATGGTAGCATTGAGAAGCATAAATCTTGATTGGTCACTTAAGATCAATTGTATTCTATTGCCAAGATGGACACCATTTTGATTGTTCTTTCACTTACCGATAGTTTATAGTGGGATATTCATTAGATGGATGTCTCTCAACTACATTCTAGTATCTTGTACACTTGTTTCATTCATTTATAATCTATTGAATATTTGGGTACCGTGGGCACATGCCTATATTGATTGTATTGGATTTTCTTTTGATTGTTCATGTGGAGTCTCATGCTAGTCCTAATCTCTATTTTCTACATATCAACAAGCTAAAATACATTGATTAGGATCGCATTACAATATTAACTTATTGATTACAAATAATTGTTTTATTAATAAGAGTTGTGGCAAAAAAAGAACCCATGCAAGTATGGAAATCAACTAAAATTATTTTGAAATATCTAAAGGGAACACTTAATTTTGGCATTACCTTTACTGTGTGCACTTGTAGTGAAGAGATTCAACAACTTCTATAATTCTACAATGTTGATTGTGAAGGCAATGTTGACCAAATAGGAATTCCACCACAAGTTATTGATTCACTTTTGGAAATAAAGTTGTGTCATGGTGTAACAAGAGAACTTTTAAAGTTTATTTGTCATCATAGAAGCATATTTGTTTACTTTTGACAATAAAGTTATATCATGGTGTCATAAGAGAAATTTTATTGCAGCTTTGTGAAGCATTGAAGCATAGTGGTGTCGATTGCAAAAGCAAGGAAAATTAATGTCATCGAAAAGGCTTCTATCAAATGTTGGAGAAAGACCAACATATCATATGGTGTTATGAAGTGACATTCATAGTTTCATTTATCCCACAAAAAATGTGGCATTTCCTATGAAAAGAAAACACATACATATACAACATCATTTGTGAAAGAAGTTTCTAGAAAAGAGTTGGAGATTATGTTTTTCAATTCAGAAAACATAGTAGTAAATAACTTTATGAACACTAGACCTTGTACTAACTTTTATTCACATATCATAAATTGAATGTATTATCTTTGGTTTTTTGTCATGAAAAGAGGTTGAGCAAGAGTTTTATAGGTCCATCCCAGAAAAGTGTGTGGATAGTTAGAATGAGGGTAGGTCGGTAGTTCAACAACATCTATTAGTCACCATGTTTGTAATAGAGATGTAATTGAAGTCACTCTTAGTTGTTGAGAGGGCAGTGAATGTTAATGTAAATACTAAATTTAACCAACATATTCATCAATCATGCTAATATTAATAAAGGTTTTACTTTCTTTATCTACTAGAATGTTTGATACATGATTTCTTTTAATACTAAATGACAAAAGCTCATAAATTACTTAAAGCATTAATCATAATTTAGGAATATACATACATTTATGCAAGGGTTAAATAAATTACAATCTAAACTTACATTTGTGTTTTGAATTATTTTTCATAACAATCTAGCATAACATATTGGAAACCAATATAAAATTGAAAATTAAATTCCATTTCCTCTATTTGTCCCTCATACTATGTTTTAAAGGAACTTCAATAATAACAAAACTGAAAAATACACTTATGGCTTGAGGGCCAAGGAAAGGAAGGGCCTTAGTTGTTTCTTTTTACTAGATTCAAAAAAATATATATTAATCCATAAAATTCCATTTATGATACAAGAGGCCTCATCTAATTAGATTGAGTAGAGAACGTTCTACATTTTGGACTCTTTTTGGGCATTTTTTTCAACCAATTTTTCTTGGAATCCAACCAGGAATTGTTGCAATTGCATATTTGAGCTGTTGAGTTTGTACAATCTGTGTGTTCCAGGGGTTATTTAGGGCACTGAATCCATTTATGCATTAAAAAATTCAATTTAAGTAACCAAAAATTGTGATTTCACCAATAATTGTACAACTAGATTCTGGTGATAGTTGTTGGAAAAGTCCAAAATGTAGAATGTTTAGAATACACCTCGAGTAGATGCCAACACCAGCCACTCATTATCTAAGGGAGCATATGTTTTAGCAAGCATGGAAAGATTTAATAGGAATGAAGTATAAACTATTATAAATTAATCTTTTTTTTTAAGTTTTTTATTTTCTTATTATTTTATATTTATCCAAAAATTTCCTATTTTCCAAGAAAATCATTTTTGCTCACAAAGAATGAGGGAATACTTTACTTTCAATATGAAAATATTTTAAAAAATTAATTAAAAAAAAATCCAAAAGCCAAATATTAGCCACAAGTGTTCCATAGTATCAACCGAGATAAATAAGAAAATAGAAAAATATGCATTCTAAAATAGTAGTTTAATTAACATAACATTCAAAGTGGCATTGGAGTGCATCTTGTTAGTGTTGAAATATAAATTTACCTCAAGTACAACCTTTCAGTCAGGACATAGCATAAAGTTAAGGTAATTGACCTCACCTTGGCTATCTCAGGAAAGTGACCTTCTAGCTAGTGGGCATTTTCAGTATATTGTCAACTATATGGGAAACTTATCGTACAATAAGGGGTTGGACTAAATGTTAAGACAATTGGTTGTGTTCCTGGAGCTTATTATTATTTATTATTTTTCATGGAATCAAACATTGATGTCCACGTATTAGTATCCATTCTAGAAAGATAATGTAACCATTACAAGCATTATATTTTCATAGAATCAAATATTGATGTCCATGTATTACTCTCCAGTCTAACAAGATAATGTATCCATTACAGGCATTAGACCCTGTTATATGTCCTAGATTGTTAAAAAATCAGGTTTCTTCTACAAGTATATGCAATTAAGATTCTCATTCTATGAGGTTAATATATAGCTTTCATTTCAAATGGGTACAAGTACACATCAATGGGAAATTTTGATAGAAATATCATGTTGGCATTGATGTCAACATGAAAGCAATAAGTGTCATAGTGGAGTATGACATGGAACTATAGTAAAAGCTATATGAATACTGAGTTACAAGAACGCAGTGGACTATTGGAATACAGTGGATCGCCTGGTCAAGTGTTTTGAAAGAATGAAAATGAAAGAATGAAACAATTTCAATTACTACACTGGTTAAGTCGAGTTGTCCTCGTGACTGTATATTCTATTGAGACAGGATCGTGATGAAAAGAACGAATATTGGCGAGTCACCCTCTTGTATACCTTCTTGTGCACTATCATTTTAGAGTGTAGTCGAAGGAAAATTTGTTGATGCAACACCGAGAACCCTTGAGTCTGTCATATCAAAAAGGTAGTCGTTATTTCGTAGAAAATTTCAATCATCATTCTTGCTAAGACGAAGTTGGACGACCCTTCAAACCTAAACAATTTCCAGCAGCCACCAATGGTTAAATCCACTCAAGCAGTCAATTGTTGAATAAATTGTCATTAATGTCAAAGGTTAGTAAGTGATTAAATATATATGTGACCTTGGTATCACTTTAATAAATACAAAAGTGAAAAAGTTAAGTGGAAACAAAGTTTACACAAAACTGGAAATGAAAGTGGATTAAATGTAAATATGACTTTAATAAATAACAAAAGTTGAAAATTTAAGCGGAAGTGGAGTTTACGTAAAAGAGGAGTAAATATGAAAGTGCAATAAAAAAAAGGTAAAAGTGAAATTGGATTAAAGAAAAGGGCAAAAGTGAAAGTGGAGTTAAAGAAAAAGGGTAAAAGTGAAAGAGCACATGGTATTTGCAAACCATGGTGGTATTTACCTATGGTAAGGTAAAAAGTGAATTAAATCATGATATTCAAAATATATTGACCCAATTGAAAACATGAGTAATTTATCTAAAAGTGATGCAGGAGCATCCTTGGACTTAGGCAATCCGCATCACCCAAAAATATTTTCATTCTGCAAATAAGAAATAAGTCGAATAAGAACTATGTTGGTGATCCATTTTATTTAGTCAGTTTGTTGTAAATTCAAACTGTTGATTACTCCTGTAGCTAGTCTTGCTATGTTGAAACTCGTGTTGAAACGCGTGTTGAACTCGTGTTGAAACACATGTTGAACTCGTATTGAAACATGTGTTGAAACTCATGTTGAAACTGCCACGTATAGAGAAATTTTACAAGTGTCATGTTGAAACACATGTTGAAACTTGTGTTGAAACACGCACGCATAATGAAATTTTACAAGTGTCATGATATTTCTTTATTTGCAACACTGTGGTCGTACACATTTGATTTTTCCACGTTGGTATGCATTCATGATGAGTCGCAACTATTGTAAAAAAAAAACAAAAAAAACTCATGGCTAAAGGAAAAAACGTGACCCAAAGACAAAAGGAAGTTGAAGCAATCCAGAAGACAGAGAGACAGTTTGGATAACAACTCGTTCTTGGAGGGAAGGAAAATTGTTTAAGAGTCGAGGAGTTTTAAAAGGAATTTTGAAGGGGTTGGTGAACCACGAAGCAAGGAAATCATAGAAGGTGGACTAGAGAGAAAGATTCTAGATTGGGTGAGCACACAAGAAGGGAAAAATAGAATCTCATCCCATACACATAGACCATTACCCTATGGACGATTTCGTAGTGGTTTTCAACCATGCAAGCAACAATTCGTGGTGATCTTTTTAGCCTAGGCTCGATGTAATATAGAAATATATTCTATGCATTGAATTAATAAACAAATGATATTGAAATTCGTGGGTTTTCTAGTGTTTTAGTTTCCAGTGGATTCCTCATTATTGTTGGATCATGTTGTCATTGATGCCAATGGTTTAATTGATTGGTGTCAAGTGATTGATTGATGTCAAATGATTGATTGATTGATGATTGATGTAATATAATATGTATTTTTCTTGATGAGATTGCATAGATGAAGATGGATCAATGAGTTGTCATTGATATGATGAAGATAGATCAATGAGTTGTCATTGATACATGATGAAGATGGATCATTGTAGTTTCATTGGTATAAGATGCATTGTTGAAAAAATGTATAGATGACTCATTATTGTCTTATCATGATTGATAAGGTGCACAAATGGATGAACTACAAAGTGGTCCCCTTATGGTGAAAGCCCTCACGGGAAGACGCTTTGCAGATTGAGTTATCCTAGAAGAATGGTTGGAGGACCCTTGCTCTCATTATTTTCTTATCATGATTGATAAGGTGCACAAATGGATGAACTCTAAAGTGGTCCCCTTATGGTGAAAGACCTCACGGGAAGACTCTTTACAGATTGAGTTATCCTAGAAGAATGGTTGGAGGACCCATGCTTGTATGTGGAATAATCAGATGAAGATCAAGGAAATTATTGGTGAAACTATCCTAGATGGATAGTGTTTATAGTGCTTGTCATTTCTAGTGGTATGTGGAATGTCACATAACTCCTCATGGTTTGAGAGTTATGGTCTTACGAAGATGAAGGACCCCCACATGAAGGCTTGAAGCCCCAAAGGTCAAAGAAGTCAAAGTGACCTAAAAGAAGACATCATTATTTAAATGATAAAGTAAAGTGACAAAGTCAAGGTGGATTATTTAAATAATAAATAGAAGTGAAAAAATAAAGAAATGATAAAGTAAGGTGACAAAATCAAGAATGAATATTTAAATAATAAAGTATTGGAGAACCTTCTATTTATGGAAAGTGGTTAACCCTAAAAATAAAGAAAATAGGTTAAGTGATCTAAAAGAAGAAATCATTATTTAAATGATAAAGTAATGTGAAAAAATCAATGTGGATTATTTAAATAATAAAGAGAAGTGAAAAAATCAAGAAATGATAAAGTAAGATGAGAAAATCAAGAAGAAATATTTAAATGACAAAATATTGAAGAAATTTCTATTTATGGAAAGTGGTTAACCCTAAAATAAGGAAAATAGGTTAAGTGACGTAGAAATGGGTTAAGTGACCTAAAAATGGACTAATTGACCTAGAGGATGAAAGTATAAAGAAGATAGAAATGGAGTTTTGTAGATCATCCTTTTTGTGGATCAATGGAGAGCTTCTTGTGAGAATATCTTTTGGAGCATTGATGGTGAGCTTTTTGTGAGAGCTTCTTGAGCATTTCTTGTGTGGAACACTTGAGCATATTGAATATATATATGTGTATGAGGTAACCAAGGATATATAAGACGAAATTCTGAGGAAAGGTGAAGAAAAGGAGGCCAAAATGCAAGGAAGGATAAATTCTTTTGATGGTGTTTTCTAAGGTATGTTATTTACAGGTCATCTCACAATTTTATCTATAACTTTTTTTCTATAATGATTCAGACCATGAAATTGCTATGCCATTGAGAAAACATACCCAAGTATTTGTGGTAAAAAATGCAGCTTGTGGGTCGTTGCATTTTGGGAGTTACACTCCGTGGAAAATAGAGTTTGTGGTTAATCCTAAAACTAGTCAAAAACATGTGTTTCGAGTAAAAACGTCATAACTTATTCATAACAAATCCAAATTCAGTGAGACCAAATGTGTTGGTTAGGGTACAGGCTATAGTATGTTTTGTAATAGTTTCAGATCAATTCAATGAATATTTTGGTGTGAGCCACACTCTACAAGTTCGCTCTCTAGAATAAGCTAGAATTCAGCAAGGTATGCCATTTTTGCTATAACGTCTTTTCTGTGAGGTTCCAAGTAGTGCCACCTGGAGGAATTGCATAAAACACACTGAAGAACATTGTGTATCGGTTTCATATCTGTATTCATTAAAGGTACAAAGTTATGATTATTTCAAGTTCGGGTTGTTGACTAATCCAAAACTAGTCATGGTTGAGACAAGTAGTTGATGAGTTGGCACATACATGAGGTGTATAGTTCATGATGTTGGTACATATTGATGAGTCATTGTTGATGATTATTTGACACATGATTGATACATACTTGGTACATGGTTGGATACACTTGTTTATGGTACAGGTTGATTACAGGTTGTTTGGCACAGGTTGGTGCATGGTTGGTGCACTTGTTTATGTTGGCAGATTGATATCTGTTGAGGATTGTTGCCTCTTCTTAGTTGGTGATGAGAATGTAAGATGAGTCTTGCATGTAGAGTTGGTTCTTGTGTAGAGTTGTACTCCATTCAGTGGTTGTTGAAAAACCTCCGGATTGAAGTCCATAATAAAAAGAAAAATTGTACATACATCTTGTGTTCTTTGTGTTCCTTGTAGAGATGATTTGTTGATGATATGTTATTGATATATGTTGTTGATATGTATTCACATCTAACTGATTATAAATGACAGCAATGAGTAATGAACAAATGTTGAATGTTAACCAAGGAGTTTTTGTGTAAGAGGAATTTTTTGGGAAAACGATCCCCACACTTATTCACCCCCCCCCCTCTAAGTGTGGTAGGTGTGTCCAACAATTGGTATCAGAGAGGGCCTTCACTACAATCCTTAACAAGCTTGAAGGAGATCCATAGACACAAAAATGGATGATGAAATATCAATCCTTGATGAGGAAAACTATTCTACTTGGAGAATAGAGATGAGAGTGTATTTGAAGACAATGGGAGCAGCTATTTGGAAGGCAGCCATTGGTGGATCAGTTATGTTGAAGAACAAGTCAAAGTTTGAAGCTCAAAGGGAAGGAAAGAAGAATGATGCATTGGCTCTCAAGACCATTCTTAGTGGACTTTCAAGACCTATCAAAGAGAGCATGGGACAATGCACTTCCGCCAAGGATATATGGCTAAAGCTAGAGGAGACATATCAAAAAAAGAAAGAAGATGTTGAAGACCACTACGTCAAGATTATCAAAGGTAAAGAATCTCTAACTCTTGATTACATATGTGATGATTTTAAAGGAAAAGAATCATGTGATGATGTTGGCAAGAAGGAAAATATTGAATATACTTCAAATGAAGGTTAAGAATCTCCAAAGACTTTTGATTGCATTTATTCAAAATGTGATGATGTTGAATTTTTCTCAAGTGAAGAAGATGATCTAGAAACAGTTTGTGTAAAGTTTGATGATAGTTATCCCATGGAAAGAATAGAAGAAAATCTATTAGAACTTCAAAAGGAAATTGAAGAGGGTTTATATAGATATAGAAGTGATCATTTTTATACACACTATAACTATCTTTCGGATAACACTAAAAATTTTCTTAGGAGTCGTCAAAGGTATATCTTGATGTTAAAGGAAATGCTCAAAGAGAGCAATAAGACTCAACTAGAAGAAAATGAAGAATAAATCACAAGACTAAAGAATGAAAAAGAAAATGTGAAGGTAGATGATGAGATTAGAAAAAGTTTTGAAACTATTGTCCATCTCAAGACGCAAATTGAAGAAGCCAAAAGAATAGAGGAACTATTTAAGAATCAAATAAATGAAAAGGAAGAGTCATGTTGTAAGCTAGAAGCTGAAGTTGTTGACCTTAGAAAGAAGGTAGAAAAGTCAAACAAATTCTTCAATAGCTCACTAATATTGGATGAGATCTTAGAAATTCAAAGATCACCATATGATAAATCAGGTCTTGGATACAAAGGAGAAGATACACATGCTGAAGCAAGCACGTCAAAGAAGCATGAGGCAAATCCATCAAAGAAGTAAGACAATGTTGCAAAGCAACCATATACACAAGGAAAATAAAATTTCAAAAGAACAAAGCAAGGAAGACATCAATAAGCTATTCTTGGGATAACAAAGCAAATGTATGAAAGTATTTTTCATGGGCATTGTTATTCATGTAATGGATATGGTCACAAAGACTTTGAATGTAGATCTTATGAAAGGAGTTATAATGGAAGATTTTATAACACCATGAAGTGTTGGAGATGTGATCAAGTAGGACACATTGCTTTTTGCTTTAACACTATGAGATACTACAACTGTAGTGGATTTGGCCACAAATCCCACGAGTGCTGGAACACAAGAAGAAAGTCCATGATGAGGACTTCACATAGCATGAATAGAAGAATGAATGAAGTAAGTAAATGAAACATCTTTGAAAAGATGGATGCTTAGAGCTCAAGTTCTGAGGAGAAGGGACATCTACAGAAGTGGGTGAAGAAGACAGAGCAACCATAATAGAATGAAACACTGAAGGGAATCTCAAGTAAGTCTTCTACTGAGGCATACACATGTGACAGTGGTATCACTCGCGTACATACGCCGACTGACCTTGAATAGGTCGTGTACATACACGCTCTGTTGTGCAGCAAGCCGCGTATATGTGGTAAAGCCTTGGGAAAAAGACAATGCACATGAATTGCAGCTTGATGAGATGGTATAACTCTTTGTTGCAGGGTCTGACATTGTTTATTGTAGGTTCTGACACAGTTTGTTGCAGGTTTTTCATGGTTCTATGTTAGATCATGTAAGGTGACGATGTAAAATAAATCTTTGGTGCAT